>JACAXG010000132.1:1927120-2110070 GCA_018881555.1 Amblyornis subalaris | reverse complement strand
CCAGGCACGTTGGGGGGGTCGTTTGATTAAAGTGGGCTGGCGGCTCCTTGCACAGGTACGGCTGTTGCCAGTGGAAGCCACTCCAGTGTTTCAAAGACAAGCCATGGTAATGAGCAAAGCTAAGCTACGTACAGAGACATTTTAAAAAGCTCTCCCCTAGGGCCGGACCGATGGCCCCATGGATAATGCTCTGCCTTGAACTGATTATCGACTGCATTATCTTAGTTTTCTCTCCTCATTCATTCGCTTGCAGCCTTTATCTTTATTCTTTCTTTGCTTCTGAAAAAAAGAAAGAAATTCCACGTTTGTACAATGGGTGTTTTATATTTCATATTAAAATAGAACCGTCTTTTTTTCTTCTTTTTTTTTTTCCTACATACCAACTCTCGTTTCTCACAAAAAAAAAAATAGAGGAAAGTTTCACCTCATTTATTGCTATGTCAAGTCAAGACTCCTTTTCCTCAGCTCATTATTTCTACAGGAGCTGAGTCTCGACTATGTGCAAGTGTTGCAGAAGTGTATGCCTTGCTGAGGAACAGAAGGATCTTGCTGAAAGATAAGGACATTGTCTACAGTGAACAAAATTAAATTTAATGTGATGTAGTTAAGGAAGAAAAACAAAAAGGAAGTTTTGCCTGAAATGCRGCCTCCAAGTTCACTTTGTTGGAGAGGAGATTTTGCAAACGACTTGAGGTTGAGGGAACTGTCTGAAGTAGTCTGACTTTGTATCCCCTGTTTATTTTCAGAATCTTGGAGGGACATGTTGGCTTTTATCCCACAGATGCTTTCTGAAAGATGGGGTAGGCCTTTTTATGGAAAAATATACCTGCTAAAAGTTATGAAGGATGAACAGGGGAGTGATGGGTGCCAAAAGTGGACTGCAAACATGCCAGCATCCTTTACAGAGGCTGGTGAGGAGTCTCCAACAGAGGAAAAATAAGTGTCCTGAATGAGCACAAATAGCTAAGCCATTGTATAATCATCTATCCTGGTTTTTAAAACAACTGCTTAGTGTGTGTTGTTAAGAAAGGACACTACTGTCACTTAATTTTTGTTATTTTGGCATGATTTCTTAACAACAGATTAATTGTTTACTAACAACACTTATGTAATTACTTGTCACATTATGAACTACTTTTAAGTGCATCTCTGCTGTAAACAAGTTGGCCAAGATGTAATTCACGTTTCGCAAGACGCCTGCTTCTGGCGGCTCTGAGACGTGGGGGAGCACAACCCCCCATTTGCACTGATGGGGCAGTTTTGGGACAGGCTATTGCACAYCTGAGGACAGTTTGGCACCCAGCAGCCCTCAAAGAGGGCAACTTCAGGTAGCCAGGGCTGAGGTAAAGGGGGCAGCACTGCACAACCCCCTCAAGAGCTGGCAATTACCATTTCAAGAAACTTTATGGCCAAGGCATGGAGTTAAGAGCACATGTAGAGTTAAAGGTTCAGAAGACATCAACAAACCCTTTTGGGTACCCTGGCCCCCATGTGGATATGGGAGTTAGGAACCTGAGGTTACTGGCCAGGAGACCAGCCAAGGTGATGTGAGAGTGCAGCAGATCCGAGAAATGACCAGCGTCCCTGCTTTCTCCATGGCCCTCCCTCTTCATGAAACTGATAAACTGACATGGCTTCTACAGGTCACATGAGTGATGCTTCCCATCTCCCAGCTATTCCATGTCATCTCCAGCTGCATGAAGCAGTGAAAAACAAAGGCCAGAAAACCCTCACTGGGGCACATGATATCAAACTAAAAGATGTCTTTTTATTTATCACTGCTTTGACACTAAATAACTATTTGGCTTCCACATCTCTTATTTAAGAAGTGCTCCCATTCCAATTTTTTTAATTATTCATAACAAGCCATAGGTTTAGTAAAGCAAAAACAACACTTTTTTTATCTGAGCACGTAATTAAAGCACAAAGTCTGATACACTGGTTGATTTAAACATATTACTAAATCAGAGTGTTCGTTCTTTGTAAGTGCTAGAAAACCTTAACATGCTTAAAAAAAGCAGTGATCTGACATTTGTCACTGAAATGTGACTATTACATGAAATTAAATTAGACATCCTGCATGCAAATTTTCAAAGAATAACTTTCCTCTGTGTAGTACAAAAAATCCCCCCATAATTGATAGACAGAGATTGACTTTTAAAGCTTCAAATCAGCTTTGAGGTCTGGGTGATCTTTTAAACTGCTCAGGCTTTCATCTGCAGTTTTTCACATTGCCAAGAGCTGTCAATCAAGCAATGGATTTCTGATCAATATCCCCTTGTTCATTAGCTTACACGGGCTCTCTGTTACGGAGAGAACAGATATCCCGATGCCGACAGTCACACTGTTTTCAAAACCTTCCCTGGATCAAGTGATGACTAATGTTCCGAGTGGGAAAGTGATGCATTAGGATGCCATCGGGTGACCTGAATTGCGAGGTAACTTTGTTGGACTGCAGTTGTCAAGATGAGTGATGTGCAGAGTTAAAGCCTATTGCCAACACACATCAAGAGCGCCAGAAAGTACCCAGCATTTATTCAAGCTCTCTGAACCTCTGGGGACTGACTGAAATCTGGCCTAATTTAAGCAGGAAGAGTTTTCCCACCACCTCTCTAAATACTTTTTGTCTCCAGCTCTGAGATTATTGTAGTGTTATTTTTATGAGGCTGAAATCCTGACTGTATTTTAAATAATGAGATATTCCCCATTTACTTCTGCAGAGAGATAAGACCTCACAGTATTTCCTCCCTTCCAAGCGGGCTGTGGCTGGGAGTATCTGCAGCTTCAGAAAGAAGGGAGACCAGCTAACAACAAAGCCAGAAAGCCTTTCAAATAGTTTTGTGGCTGTTACTTAAAAGCAGTTTTGCAGCACTTTTTTCCTCGGCGGGATGGATGCGGGGTAAGGGGGACCATGATGGATGAAGAAGTGCAGATTTGCAGGGGGATGGGGAGCAGGGGAGTGTAGGTACAGTGGAGGGAAAGATGTAAGGACCATACACCATAAGGCAGGGAATGAATTAAGAAACTGAGACAGGGTCACTCTACCATCAAAAGGCAAATCAACCAATTTGCACAAGGCTGCAAACTTGTGTGTAAACCCCGTTTTTTTTTTTGCTGCAGCCAAATGTTTGCAGAAGTCAAATACTGAGCTCAGACACACAAATGATTTGGAAATTTGTTTTCTACACACATGTTGTTAGAACAGCAACATTGATTTGGGCACTACTGTATGAGCAACAGGATTTCTGGTTTGACCCGAAAGCCAAAATGCCACTGGAATGAACAGGAATGCACATGAGCAATGAGTGCATACAAAAACCCACCCTATTTTTTTTGCAGGAAAATAAGCATAATTATTGTAATATTTCATTAATTATGCATTATAAACTCAGATCTAAGAACCACTGAAATCAAGAAAAGAAAGAGCAGGGCTTACCTGCAAAAATATCAAACTTATCAATAAAACCATAATCTTCTACATGGACCAAGTAGACTGCAAAAGGATGTACAAATCCTCACATGTCCTTACACATGTCCTTACACAATATTCATCACAGATTTTCCCTTATCAGCATCTTAATGCGATGCAGCCTTTAACGATTTTTTACTTGCATGGGCTCGTAAACACTTTTTGAACCTTCTTGCACTTGGGACAAAGCCTTGCAGAAAGAAGTTCCACAAGAGAAAGTCAGCTTTCATCTATTTGACATCCATTTTTCATCCCCAACTAGACTCTTTGCTTATCCTTCTGTGAGGTTTGCAGCACAGCACCATGACTTCTCCTCCAGCCCATGGCCCACTGTGTCACCCACGGGTCCTCAAAGCACATGAAGGCACAGAATGGCAGAAAAGTCCTGGCTTAGGACAGAACTGAGATATGGTCTGGGAGAACCCTGTGATCAGCTGCACATTGGTACTGCTGCTGTACCTCTGTTTTGGGCTCCAGTGTGTCAGATGCACTCCTGGCTGGGACATGATACAGCATTGTCCCCTGCACTGACATACAGAACATGTGGAGGTCTGAAAGTCCTCACCATATTACTTGTCCGAAGTCAAACAGACTTTCCACTTGATCATAAGTCTTATTTTAAGCTCAGCAAGGCTCTGCATGAAGTTATTATAATTCAGCACTGGGCACTAGTGAAGGCTCTTGATGAACCAGGTTGCCAGCCTTTCAGTTTTGCAAGCAGAAGTTAAAATGAAGAAAGTGAAACCACTTACCTCTCATTGTGTTGGCCCGGGAGGAAAAATGGGAAGCCTGCATGAGGTAATAAAGGTCAGAGAGTCAGTTTCTGAAAAAACAAAAGCCACACAGAGCTTTGCTTACAGTGCAAAGATTCTGTTTGCCCCTGGTGCTGGACATCCAGATAAGGCTGTTCCCCACTTTGGAGCTAACTGGGCTGGCTTTTAAGACCTCTTTCAAAAGATTAACAAAACGTCAACAACCCACGTGAGACATCTGGCTTTTCCAAGCATACAGCCCAAGCCGCTGGGCCGCTCTGATTTGGGGCAAACCTGTCCTGAATGAGTTAAATTGCCTCTTTGCTTACGAAGTGGTGACACACTGGCTATTTGTCCAGCTTTTGTGAGCTGCTGACAGAGGGCACGCTCCAGCTGGCTGCCAAAGCCAGAGGCTAGGAGGTGCCTGGGCACGGCACAGTGGATGTCCGGCAGTGCAGCATGGCCAGGACCCTATGCTTGCTGCACCCAGTGGGATCTGGACCCCTGA
The DNA here is from genome assembly GCA_018881555.1 of Amblyornis subalaris. Classification (NCBI taxonomy): domain Eukaryota; kingdom Metazoa; phylum Chordata; class Aves; order Passeriformes; family Ptilonorhynchidae; genus Amblyornis; species Amblyornis subalaris. Next base: position 2,105,341 of record JACAXG010000132.1, on the reverse strand, counting down.
GCTGGAAGGCTGTCAACAATCTTTGGATGCAGGAGAATATTTCTGGCACTTTCCAGGAGGAAATGCCATGTGTCCCACCTCCAACGTGGGGCTCCAGCCTTTCCTGTTTGGCTCATGATCAAGGGCAAGCAACAAAAGGGAACAGAAGAAGACGGAAAACAGCTCTCAGCCTTTGAAGAGTGTGAGTGAGGTTTGTCTGAAAGGAAAGGCAGTGACTCTACACCAGGACACATCCCCAGCGTGACGATTTCCGTTCGCTTTCCCTCTTGCTCTAAATCCCAGCTGCGGACAGGATTGCCCGCCTGCAGTGAGGATACACAGGCTAACAGTGGGTGTACAGGAGATTGGAAGCTGCTATTCTTCATCCCTCACATGATTTTAGGGAATAAAACGTATTTCCAAACAATTTAACACATATAATAAGGACAGCATTCATACACACATAATAATTATGGGCACCTATGCACGGCTACAGATACAATTAACTGTAAATATATGCCCTGTTTAGTTGTACGTTATATATAGAAGAAAGACATTCTCAGATAACACTGGTTGTGACTAAGAACAAACGAATCAGAAGCAATGAATAAGAAACAGGACAAAATAAAAAGCTCAGAATTCACATTCGTGAATATTATCTGGAATACATAAATGAGCTTTTGCTTCAGGCACGTTTGCGTCCCTCTTGTGTTTGAGCCAGGGAGAACAGACACTCCAGCTCTCCCCTTCCCACTGACTTTAATGAGAGCACTGTCCCCTGAACCACTCGGCAGAGCCCCTTCCCAGGTGCATTTAAGTGAGCCACACACATACAGAAGTAAATCCTTTGCAGCTGGAAGGACACACATCCTCACACAATTGCCCCTCCTGAATGAGTGCGGAGACGATGGTAAATGAGAAGGCTGTAAAAGCTCTGTCCTTGGTGTATATGTTTCTTGAGTGCAGGTACAGCGTTCGTCAGATCCTTTGCCAGACCCCAACGGAGGCTATATAAAGCAAAGGTCTAATTGCTCCATTTACAATTAGTGGCAGCGTTCATCCATAAACACAGACCAAAACAAACCCTGCAAGTGTACTCCTTTCTTTTGGAGGCACAGATGAAACAAAGAACAAGGAAGCAGCAATGGGAGCAGGATGAAGCAGGAAACATTTCATCTCCCTCTCCAGCTCTCTGTGCTGCCCTGTCGTGCTGTTTGCCTGGTGGGGTTGGAAASGGTTTGGGTCTGAAAGGTTCGACTTAGTGAGTTTGCCCCTGCACTCAGGGCAGCCCTGGGCACCCCAGGGAATGCCACAGGGTTTCAGCCCAGGCTGAGGGAGGTGCATCAGGCTGTTCTGTGCCTCAGTTCCCCCAGCTGTAGGGCAGAGATGACAGTCTCACAATGCTCACACCCCAAGAAAATAAGATGAGAGATGCAGCATTTTGCTACACTACTTTCTTTTCCAGGTTACCCTCTGTGCAACCACGGGCAGAGCTGACCACAAAAGGGCATGTACCCTAAATTCCCTCTTGCAATAGACTGGTGCCGTGGACAACGTGCAGTAACATCCCTCAGAGCAGGCAGTGTCTTGGTGGCTGGTGGCTGAGTCCCAGATTTTGATTCCTGCTTTTGGATGAAAGCCTCTATCTGCTGCCACAGCATARATATTATTGGGAACAAAAGCTTCTGGAGGACCCAGCGTAGGGAGTCCAGGAGTTAAACACAATCTTTAATGTAAGGCTCCTGTATCTTGTTTTGTGCTGCAGCTTTCCCTCCTCGTGTGCCTGTCACAAGCTGCAGCAGCAGAGCTGCAGGGGACAAAACTTCTGGCAGAGCTGACTTTTCAGCATGGAGGGTTTTCTCCTCCCTCGTGAGTTCCACTGGACCAGTCAGCAGACCGCACTGGTTCTGAAGCAGTTTCACCCCCGCGAGCCAGCACAGGGCCAAATTTTAGCCTTTTGACTCACGGCATGAAGCTTGGCATGGTGGTGTGCCGCAGAGGAAGAGCTCGCTCCTTCCCTCCTGTCTGCTGGAGCTCACACCTTCCTCCGCGCCACGAGGGGATGCGGGATGCAGGACGTGGGATGCAAGATGTTGGATATGGGATGCAGAAGGAGGCTGTCGGGGGAGTGCGCAGGGTGGGGGTCCGGGAGGGGCCTGCAGGAGGGAGTGCAGGCAGGGGCAGTGAAGGCAGGGCCTCCTGCCTGCAGTGCCGTATTGCTCATGGCCAGCAGAGGAGGATCTTGTCCTTCCGACGAGGTGCAACACTGAGCCCAGCGAGGAGCAGGATTCAAACAAAAGGAAGGGAGGCCAGGGGAAAAGGAATTGGAATTAGTCTGGGGGGCTGGTTTCACCAAACAGTCTCCTTGCTGCAGCTCGACACCGATACTTTGTGTGCTCTCTCAAGAGGGAATAAAATCACTGGATCCTGTTCGTAGCAGGTCTGCAGAGATGAGGGACAAAGCTGGAAGAATTTGCAGAGAGCAATTTTAAATTTTATTACTGTAGGCTCATAAAAGAGAAACCCCTAAAAAAACCCCAAAAACTAGGAGAGATATTTAATATGGGTACCAGTGCACTGCTGACTATGGAGCCAATTACATTTATAGCGATCCTTGAAAAAAATAATGAAATTCAAAATATCCTGATTTCACCTGACCTTTGTTGTCTTTTGTCCCTGTAATAATTAACACTTCACTAAAACTTWATTCCTCCTAAGAACCATCAAAATTTTGCTAAATAGACTTTGTACTAAGATTAAACATTGTAGATACATGATACTCTCAATTTTTCCATTTCAACTCCCTGAGAAAGAGAGACTAATGAAATGTAATAGATTTCAAACAGGAATGCCAGAACCATGAGCTTTCTATGTCTCAGAACAGAATCCTATGGCTCTTTCTTGGACAAAAATGTCCAGTTAATCTCTGGCAATTCTTTCTGAATAAACCCAGGAAGATTTGACCCCAAATTCAAGGGAAATCATTTACAGCTGCCAAGGGCATTCTGCAGTTAAGCTGTTTATTGCGTCTTGGGTACATTGCTACCCCTTATTACAATAAAAATAAATCACTAAAACACAAAGGCAGGTGGAGAAAGACAGCAAAAAGGTGACAGCCCAGGGTTATGCTGTGAATTTACATGTGTGCAAACAGAATTCCAGAAAAAATAATGTAACCATTCAAGCTGGCATGACAGACTAGCAAGAGAGATGAAAATTACCTCTACACATACACACACATTGCAACAAAGCACTACAGGAGTTCAAACATTAAACTGCATTGGTAGGAATTGGCCTATTCACTTAATTGCATTAAGTCCTGCAAATTCTCCTGCAACTTGTCACGACCTCCATGGCAGAAAAACAAAGATTACGCTCTCATTTGTTCATCTGTGCAGTCACAGCTTTGCAGCCAAGAAGGAGGTGGGATGGGGTTGAACTGGAGAATGAAGATGGATATTTGATCAACTTCCATGCACAACTGACACAAGCCATGAAGGAGCCACGAGGGCAGACACAGCTACTGCCTTCTCGTAGTGAACCCCTTGATCCCGCTGACAGCTCTCAGTAGGAACCTTTGTCTGGGCTGCTTGCCAAAGGAGGAGGGAATCGACAGTTCTGATGCTCTTACAATCGGCCAGATTTTTGCCTGCAACCATCTTGGGTAGTGACAGTCTTTGAACTTCAAGGGAAAGTGGCTTTTCCAGCAATGACATTGTATTTCCCAGCCAAGGCCATGGTTGCAGTATAATGAAAGCAGGGCATATTATCATCTGGAGCACACATGCAACACATGTTGTATTTTTAGCCTGGGAAACCATTCTCTGAAAGGATTCCACCAAACCTCTGAGTTCTTCACTTCTCTGCTAATAAGACATCTCCTGCCTCCACGCTGAACTGCGATGTGTGCATCAGAGTAAATGGCGTGTTCCTTATCGACCAGTCTCAGAGTACCCTGGGAGGTTCACATTTAAAGTCTTTATTTTGCTGACTATTTAGCTGTGAACCTTTCCCATAGTAGCACCTGATACAAAACCCTCAGGGATCCAGGGAAAAAGCAAGATCCTTCAGAGGTGCTGCTGAAACCAGCTTGGGTCTCTGCTCAGGAGTTACCTACTCCTGTTTTCCAAGAGATCAAGTTTCCAAATTAATCTTTGCACTGTAAGAGGTGGCCTGGTACCAGGTGGGTGTTTTTAAAGCTGCCCACTGGTGGAYGAGGTGTGCTCCCAGGTGGAAAACGGGGTCAGCCTTGGATGCCGCAGCAATGGAAAGCTACAAAATGTGTGTCGGGGGCTGCAGGAGCCAGCTTGTCACAGTAGCACGAGTGCCTGCGCTATCAAACGCTGCCGCAGCCAGTGCTGGGAATGCAGGTTATACTGCTAGACTTAAAGCTTATGCAAAGTCATTAAGTCCCTTTAGTTACACGGGATATCAACCTGCACGCTGCAGGGCATAAGCTGATTGCCTTCGGGGGTCAGCGAGGAACGCTTCCCTCTCTGAGAGCACGGTGCAAAATTAGCTGGGGGCGCTCCCAGGGCTTTGTTGCTTTCCTGCTGCATCAGGCAAATTTAGGCGAGCACTGCAGAAGGGTATCACACCCGATGGGCCACAGATCCAGGCGGGCTTGACAGCATCCGCTTCTCTGCGCGGTGTTCGGTTCGCAGCACAGCCGAGCGTGAAGCCCTTGTGTGCGTGGTGCAGCCCTGGAGTGAGGGTGAGGGGAGCAGAAATGGGACCTTACTACAGGAATGGATCTGTTGGGGGTTAGGAAAAGATGTCAGACAGAGTTCACTTTGGAACACCCTAAAATGTTGGAATCGGAGCACCTGAGGCAAGGAAAGACCTGYGCTGCTGGCAACAGTTTCCTTCTTGCTGTGGGCCAGGCAGGAGTTAGGCACTCTTGATAAGGGTTTTTTTTGCAATTGTTTGATMTTAATGTGATGCTTTCATCCTTCCCTTTCCACTACTAAGTGCACTTGGTTATTGGATTGGGCAAGGCTAATGATTTCAAAACACTTTCCATCACAACTAAGCATACATCAATTTTTGGAAGTTCCAAAATATTCAGTGAAGTGCCACCTCTGCTACGCTGCCCCTTGCAAGCCTTCCTCCTCCTGCCAGGGAAGTTGAGTTTGCAGGGAACTCTGATACAAGGAAAAGGCCTGATCTGAACACCTGTAGATTTTAAAATAACTTTTCCCTRCAAACATGTGCTGAATCTCTTTAGAGCACCGTTAAGTGGGAGCTGCAGCCTGGTGTATGGACAGGGCTGTCACCGGAGTGTTGTGGGATGCAGCTTGGACTTGTCCTGTTCCAGACTTCTCTAGCCCAACTCAGCACAACATTTAAGCACACCGTTTAAATCTGAATGTTTTCCAGAAAAGTTGCTTCAATACGGGTCGGATAAGTGAGGATACAMAGCTGAATTGCAGCAGAGTTCTTTGGCTTTCTCTTTGGCTAATTAAGGAATACTTAATAGTACAATACCTGTTAGCAGGCACATTTCTACTACAGGATCTTCCTGAGCAGAAGTGAAATGAAAAGCAGGGAMAAAACCCCCCAAACCAAGAAGACCTGCTGTGTCTGAAGACAATCTTTGGTGCAGTTGCACCGTATGCACCCACGATACAGCTTTCTGCCTTTTGTGGAAACAGTTTGGATTCATGCAGGTGAAATCAGTTTCTCTTCAGGTAGTGTGGAAGAACTGAATGAAAGTTTTTGTCTTGGATTCTGCTCYAAATCTACCAGCTGCATAAATGACCGAGTATTCTCCTTTTCTATTTTGACAGACTCAGCCTGAACTACTGCTTAAACCTGTGTTTGACTTCTGCTATATTTCATAACATTTGTTAATCACCTTGTTACTTATAAAAACTTCTAAAATCAGATTCAAATAAAAATGATGAAGATAGACAGTTCTAGGAAAGGATGAAAATAGGAATGTAAGGGTGTTTTCCACGGTTTCAGCAAAGTGCAACATCTATTATTTTTTCATTCAAACTGTTTCAGTGCAACTTTTTCTTTAGGACAAATCATTAAGGCAAAAATATCCTCTCATAACTTGTTTGTCATGCAATGGTCATGGCCACTCATTCCCCTCTTTTTTTTTTTTCTGGGATCCATGCCAAGTGCTAAGCCAGAAAACCTTGTTATATTAATTATGAAGAAAAAGCATGTTTTATTAAAAACTAGCCTGCTGAATATTCTGTCGTGCTGCTTTTCAGTGACAGCAGAATTGCTTTTGCATTTTAGCAATGTTAATGAATTTTCAGGGGTGGGGAGAGATATAGTCTACATTTTCCACAGCAATTTTTAAAGCAAAGTCAGATTAGGACTGTCAAAGCTATTGAATCAATCCAACATTTAGGACTAGTYAGGAAAAATCTGGGCAAGGCTTCATGTTGTCTAAGACTGCCCCCATATCTTCCTCACTGAGCATGAATTAAAGCTGCCAATTCAATTTGAGCTTATTTATATCAGATTGTGTTCCCCAACGTCTGTACAACTGGCATTGAACTACCCTAGAGCTGATCCCCTCAGCAAGATGCTACATGTCCTACTGGACCAAGTGTGACACATCCACTGCTGACAGAGTATAGATAGCTCTGATGRTACACTAATTAATAATTACTCTATTGTGTTGCAAAAATTGCTGATCTCAAATTCACTGAGATCCTCAAGAAAATCTATCCCCCATTAAACCCCCTTGCTATATATTTTTCCCAAAGAATTAAATTTAAATGTGTCAACATCTGAATTTTTGCAATGCATTTCAGTAAATATGAACCTGCACTCATAGGAAATGTCACTGAGAAAGCAGATGTTTTAAAGAACCTCAKATTCCTTCATGAGAAAATCTACTTGATTGCTTGGAAGAACAAAAGAAATTTTTTTWAAACTGACTTCTAACTTTCCTTTGATTACAAGTCATTCTTCCAGTCTTCTTTAAAGAGAAGATGAATAGACGTGGGAAAGTGTATCAAGCTCTGCCAGAGCAGAGCTCTGGCCACCTCTAGCTGTGTTGAATATTTTGCCATTAACCTTCCTCCCACGTTAGCGACAACGATAATTCAGCCATCCAAAACATATGGCTGGGGGAAATTTTACCTTTTACGAAGAGCTCGAGAAACTGCCAGAGTGCCTACCCCTGACCTGTTTAATCCGATATTTAGTCCCTTCAGAATGAAGACTGGATATAAGGAAGAAAATTGTTATGATGAGGGTGGTGAAACACTATTACGAGTTGCCCAGGGAGATGGTGGATGCCCCATCCATGGAAACATTCAAGCCAGGCTGGATGGAGATCTGAGCAACCTGGTCTAGTGGAAGATGTCCCTGCCCATGGCAGGGGGGTTAGGACAAGATGATCTTAGAGGTGCCTTCCAACCTAAAACATTCTATGATTTTAAGATGAGCTGCCCATACTGCAGCCCAGTGTTTTGGGGCATTTCTTAGTACTGAGGGCTGGGAGAGGGACTACACTCCTCACCACACACCCCTGGGAGTTGGGTGGCCCCTGAGTGTGCCCAGATGAGCCATTTCTTGGCACTGTAGATGTCTGCTCCAAAAAACCACAGGGCTTCCCTCTTATGCTGCGTTAACTTGGGCACCTCAGTGGCCTGAAATGTGGATTCTCAGCCGAGTGCTCCAGCTGCCCATGCAGGGCTCAGCAGAGCAGAGCAGAGCTGGCATGTGGAAAGAAAAGGAGCATAAAAACATACTCACGCACACACGTGTGGTCCCTAGGAGAATAACCAGTGGAAGAACCTGGAGGGTCAAAGCACTGTTAACCATCCTTATGCTCGTTTTTTCTTGAAATTAGCTTTTTCTTCTTGCCTATGTTTTTTCAGAGCAGCCACAATCTTTCGAGGCCAAGCTAATTCAGTGCAAATAATTAACCGTGCTTCAAATATTGTTTAATGTTCAACAGATTGACCTGATCAAATAAATGCGTCCTGTCCAGATAATCACTGCATTGACCACTGGCAAAGGTTTCAAATGAGTAAGTATCAAATACGGGATTAGGATAAATTAACAATGGAAACAAGAATTTACCTTGTATAGAATTTTCTTTCAACTGTTACTATCAATTGGAAAAAAAAGTATGAATCATACCTACTTCTCTCTCACATGAAAAATAGTGAGATCTAGTTACATAATATATGATTTTTAAAAATATGAAAGTGTGGKTTTTTATTATTTTCTGAATTTCAGACTTGAAACACAGTCCATGTTCTTAAGCTTTTGTCCACTAATGTAAGAACCGGGATTTATATTTTTTTGATAAAAATTGAAATTCTTGAGTAACCTCTAGTCTCCTGAGGCTGAAGCATTTGTAACAATGGTAGCAACTGAGGAAATCAGTATTACTGCAAGAATAAACAACCCTCTATGCTGAAATTCTGACAAACTTTTGCTGATCAGATATTGTTTGTGCTGCATGTCACAGAAACAAATGAAGTGACCATTCTTTCTCCGAGATGGTTTAGAACCTGAAAAGGAACAAGGTGATAGAAATAGTGTTTACATGTTGAAATATGAGGAAGAAAACAGTGAAATCCCAAAGGCTTCATCATTTCCCATCCTGAATGTGATTTTCAGGTGAAGAAGATCAGTTGTGACCACTTGATTACAGACTCTGTGACAAGTGCTGAAATCTGGATGCCAGAGAACCTTGTTTCTGATGATCTTTTACTTTGGAGCATGAACAATCCTAAAGGAAATTTCATACATCRAAAAATACACAAAAAATTTAGGTATGCTGACTACGCCACATGTGCATACCTTAAGCAGGTGCCTACAAGCAATATGTGTTTGAGACTTAGTATGTTAGTGGCCAGCCACAAGTGCAAGTTTATGAAATTCCAGATTCTTTAACTAGTTAGAAAGACAGCAAGATAAAAGGAGTTAGATAACACACGACTTTATGTAATGTGTCCTTGAGTAAGCTGATTTGCACTGAATTTTAATAGAGCCCTGATTCATCAAATCTCAAACAGAATTAAGGTATGGACTGGATCCTAATAACATCATGCTTTATATCCATGAAAGATAAATTAAAGGATGCAAAACTGCTATTGACAAACATTGATTATATGTACTTTGATGGACTTTGAAGTTGTGCCAGATGCGTCTTGTCAGCCTCCAAAGTTTTCTTTTAAATCTCATTGCATAAGGCTTTTACTTTTTAATTATTTTTTCCCTCAGCCTCTTTGATCAAGAAAAAATGTAGATCATATTTGTGTGATGCTATTTCCTATGCATTTTATTTAGATATGCCCTTGTGCACAGCTCATGATATGTAAAAAATGTTACATGGCACGTAGTGATCATACCCTGTTATCYTGGGTGCTTTTAATACTTAACTGACCTTCTCGAGCTGCTGAGTGAAATCTTGCCATGTGCAGAGAGCTTGCACAATTCTCATGTCTTTTTGTACCACATAAATCCACACAAAAAGATGCAAGGGACAGGGTTGCTGGTCTCTCTTTGTTCCCAGGAGGATTTTGACCAGTGAGAATGTCCAGTGGATCCACTTCATTCTGCCTTCTGACTCTGGCAAAGTGGTCCTCATGTCAGACCCAATGGGAAGGCAAACCTCCCTGCCACTTCTCCTGATTTTAGGAGATGGACTACAGTTTAAACAAGAAGTTTAAACAAGTGAAAGTCCTTCCTTCACTTTTCTATAKATGGAAATATCTTGTCAGCAGGGATGTTCAAGAAACTGAAAAGAATGTTTGGAGCCATTTTGATGCTTCAAAGTTGTGAGCCCACATGCACCACCTTGCTTTCCTTGTCCGTCAGGGTGAGGTCAACCCTTTCAGGACAAAGGAGAGCATAAAATGTATTGTTGTGCATGGCAAAAGGCTTCAAAGTTGGTGCAGGACTTAGGTACAGGTGTTCTTTTTTTTGGGAATGGACCATTCCCTACATCTCCAAGCCCATCCTAATGATCATGGCTTGCACACCAGACATGAAGCATTTCCCTGTGACAATTGAGGTGTCTTCAAACAATAAATATGGAGGGAAAAAAAGAGATGAAAACCATCAAATCCTTTTAAATTGAGAAAAAATAGACGAAAACAAATGTTTTAAGTACTGGATCAGAACTATGGTGTACTGGGGGTTTTCTGCATCACTGTCAATACTGCCTTGAACAAATCATTTACTTTCAATACTCCTTCATTTCCATCACAAGAGTGTAACTTCTCTTCTTTCACTATGTCCTGTCTCTTTAGGTAATAAACTCTCCTGGCTCACTATTTTTTCCTATATTAATGAGCAGCTCCAGGCAAAAGACATGCCCTGTCCTAGCTGTGATGTCTACTATAAAGGAAGGAAAAGAATAACGTAAAAGACTCTAGTCTCAAATGATTTATTTGGAATTACTACTAAGTATTATACTCTATAATGCTTAAGCAGCTTTGGTTGCCAGAATAAACAGCAGAAACATGACTTTGTCAGTTTCTTTTCSCTAAAATGGGAATTTCCACTGAAAAAATATTACCCTTGGATATTTTTCTGCCACTGTGCAGAACACTTGAATTCTGATCCTGGAAAGCATTTTGAGCCCTTCCTGGCTGATAACTCTTCTCCATCCTCCAACACAAATGAATATTCTGTGCTGGTTTTACCTACATGTGTCTGGTGTGTGTGTGGATTATTATGCTGTTAGACACACTAAGTGCAGATCTAGTTATTAACACAAGAATAAACAAATCACCACAGCTGTGACTGAAGAGAGAACATTCCTAAGATAAAAGCAAGATAAAAACATCTACTATGTGACTCTAACAAAGGCAGAAGTTCTAGAAATACTTGCTGGCATCAGCCCACATGTGCACAAGCCAGACCTTTCAAAGGTAAGGACATCTTTCTTCGGAGTAAACAGCCATGCCATGGAATATGCATGGATGCTTTGACTTTGGTCTTTTCCACTGCTACCATTTTGTGGCTTTCTTTAATTAACCTAATAACTCAAAATTCCTATACGTGTTCGTGCTTCCTTTTTAGACTTCCCTCCACTTCCATTAAAKACAAGCCCTTTTCAAATTGCAGATGAAAATGAGGAAGCAGAAGCCCTATTATTCTTCTTTATGCAGAAGGACTGGAGTTGAGTGAGAGTATAGGGAATTGACTTTTAATATAAAATCTGGGAAGGGGAGGAGGGGTATCCTCTATGAGAAATTCATCTTGGTGCAGAAAGCCAGCATGAGGTCTAGACAACACTTAAATCGACATTTAAAGTGTTGCGGTTGCATTTTGTTTCATAATTCTCTCAAGCAGCACATTCCCAGTGATGGTTTCAATTCTTGGGCTCAGATCAAAAGCACAGTAAAAAATTTCAAGACAATCAAATAAACAAAAACCAGAATAAGTTCAGGCAGCAGAAAATTCTGTTGGACGTGCAAGAGGGTTCTTCCCTCATCCATGCTGCTGTAACCCAGAAGTAACTCATCAAGGCTTCATGCAAGCTCAAAGCTGGTGCAAGAGGTTCAGCTGGTTGGAGAAGGAGGCAATCCCATCCCAGTGATACACACCAGGACCAGCAGCATCTCTCTGGCACTGATTTGGTACCAGACTCTTCCTCTAAAGGTGCATAAACACCACCAAGCYCTTGAAGAACAACCTGCCACGGTGGAGCTTTGTTCATGTCCTCAGTCAAACGCTGACATATGCCTGGCCAAAAGATTTTCTGTCCTCTTCTGTCTGGCCTCTTGGGTGTTCTTTTAAATCTTTCCTATAACAGCTCCAGATATTCTTGTTAGCTGTGCTGCTTTCTGAGCCCATTTCTCTGTCTTGGAGCTGCCTGCTAAAAGCATTAAAATTGTAAAGTGGTGGATGAAGGAAGACAGTTTTGCTTTCAAGCTGAAAAACATGCATCAAAGCCCCTGTAGTAAATTTACAGAGTATTAAAAACAAACAAAATCTGACCGTAGGGTAACATCATTTTAGGAAAGATGCGATGGCCTACCTCAAAGTCTGCATTTAATGTGCACAGCTCTCACTTAACCTGCCTAGGCTATAAATCCCAAGGGCCAAATTCTGTCCAACCATCCTAAAACAGAGATATTTTTAGACTGCAAAGGTAGAGCTAATATAGTCTCTCTGCTCCAGTTACCAAACACCTCCTCCACAGGCCCCCTTGGTCATTCTCCAGACAAAGAGGAGAGCAGGAACTTTAATCCGAGGGAACTCATACAAGCAAAGGTGTAATAAAATATGGCCCCCATGTTATTGTGCATGCATTTAGAGGCAATCACAAATTAGGAAACACTTGAGTTTAAAAAAACCCAAGACAAGCCTCCAAAATATATCATTAAATAATTACTGCAATTTTTTAAATGATTTTTTTTCTTCCCTTTTGCTGTACTGTTGTTACTCTAATGAGGAGTTACACATTTTTCATTGAGTCATCTTTATTTTCAGGAAAGGAATACAACAGGTGATCATATACATATACCAAATATCTGGGAATTCTTTGGGAGAATAATTTAGCATGCTGTTCAGTGAATTGTCTGAATGACTGAAACAACAGAGACAAATAACTTCAGGTGCAATGATACACAAGTGTTATGAGTACAGCTATGCAATTCTGATAGAGCCAACAAATCCTGCTTGAGTAAGAGCTATACAAACATTTCATTCTCCTAAAGCATTTAGATTTCCTTGTGCAGCACACTGAGTAAGAATATACAACAGATTTTAAATTTTCATTTATTGTCTAATGGTCATTACTGCAGAATTATTCATCCGAATGGCCAGCTGGGGGATGCACAGGGTTATAGACCCTGCTTTAGCTCCTTGTTCTCATAGGTGGAGGTGGCAACGTGAGTAGCAGCTCTAGTGCTTGTGTCCTGTCTATCTTGGCTTTGTGTTCAACTTGGCTGGCCTGGTGTGATGAGCAGGGCCAATTTGGTTGAGCATAAAGATGTTGATTTAAGTTCAAGCCCAGCTTCCCCAGGTTACAATTCCTCTTTTAGTTCCATCATCTCGAATCTATACTTTGACCTGGATTTTCTTTCTGAAAAGCTATCTTTTCCACGGACACTGATGCAGTATTCAAGCTCATTTTTCACATAGTTGGAGCCAAACAAGTATTTTTTTTAATTTAAGTTTCTGAAACTTGTAACAGAAGCAGCACAGCGGGGTTTGCACTTTTCTCCATATGGCAGTGGCAACCACAAGTAAAACTGATTATGGTTTWTGTAACAGTTTCTGGGAGGAGAAAATTGTCTCTTGAGCAGCAATGCTAAATACGAGCACCAGATTGATAACTACGGCGCTAATAGTTTGTAAATTAGTCAGCAGAATTGTGAGCAGATCCTAAGGGATTTTGTGTCCTGTTCCCACTGAATTCATCCTTACCTTCCTTTGGAAGCCTCAACCACTGTTCTTCCCCCTTGTTCACTGCATTCGGCACCATTTGCCTGCTTCTCTCAAGTCCCCTTTAACCAGTCCTTTTTTGACCAAGCTGCTACCAAATCTCTTTTTTTCACTTTTCCACTGCCAATTCCTGTTCTTCTGATTGTAATCAAACCTTGCAGGCTTTAAAGATACACTGATGGAAGGCTCCATGAGCCAGACCCAGTGAAAGCAGTGGGAGCAAGGTGTTTGCAGCCCAGAGGGTCTCTGTGCCCACACCACCAGCACAGCCTTCAAAGGGACASACTGGGAATGGACAGACCCAGCACCATGAAAAATCAGAGTCTGGGGTTCATGAAGGGAAACGCACACAGTGTTCACCGAGGCTTCTCTTGTTAACAGCCAACAACTGTACCAGCGCACTGGAAAGTCACTGTGGTTTTCTTGCTTCAGAGTCCTAAACCAAAAATTGAGCATTTTTAAGTTTGAGAAACATTTATATGAGCCTACCATGAGAGTGTTTCATGGTAGCAGCAGTCAAGTTCCTCCTTTTCCAACCCTTGGTAATAACATGAACTTCCTGGTTGACAATTTTCCTGTGATGCATCATAGTCTTCCAGAAAGAAGAAAAGAGGCAAGAGTCACCATGTTCCTATGAAATGCTTCACGAAAAGGATATCAGAGAATCCTTTTTGGCTGCTGTTAAAAAGAACTTTTTGGGGAAAATTGATGTTTTGTGTGTAAAGCAGCACTTTTCCTACAGGAGGTTTAGACAGGCCCCTAAGCTTTCACTGCAAATTTTGGATGTGGAGGTGCTGGTATGGGTGGCAGCATGTATCAGTATTTACATTAAAAATAATTACAGTGATGTTATAATCACTCCTAAGCCAGGCATTGCAAAACTGAATAATCTATTGTTAAACTTAATGCARATGTGCTCCAAAGTAGAACTGATTCCTGAACAGCCTGACCTCAGCTCTTTAGTGACATGCTGAAGACAGCAATACAATATGGTTACATTATTTTAAAGTCTGTGGTCTGCTATAACACTATATGATTTTTTAAAATGCCTACTTATTTCCCCTTTTCCCTTTACCATGATGCCTCTCTAGCACAAAGGTTTCTCCTCTCTGACCCCCTCACTTGTGCACCTAACTGAGTGGGACCCCAAAAACTGAAGCAAAGGACCCCCTCGAGGGAAGGAACTTCCACACCATGTACAGGATGCTTTGAAAGAGGAGGTTCCAGGCAGGAGGAGGAACTGGAAAACCCATTTTCCCTTGACCCTGAAGCTGCTCCTGAAGCAGATGTTCCCATGGGGGAGTTGCTCGGCTCCTGACATCGCATCCAGCAAGGGGTTCTGACAGACAGACACTGCACATAAATCCCCTTTGCTCTGCACGTCTTTGGGTCCATCCTTCCAGCAACCTGCCCCATATGCTCGGTGCTCAAGTAAATTCCAGAGGAAGGAAAAAGCATGTCTGAARTTACCCCCTCCCCTTCCTTCTCTGCCCTTCCCTCCCCAAGCAGATGTACCCACTCCATGGCCCATATTTGCAAACTTTTTGCTTCTTTGAGTGATTTTCATACTCTGAAACAGCATCATTGAATTTTGCTTAGTTAAGGCAAGACGGCTCATGTCAGAAAATGTTTGCTAGATTGGGTCTCATTTTGTAACATTTCCCCTCAAAGGATGATTCAATGATGCATCTTAGAATCAGATTCCAGAGAGGGAACTAAAAGAAACATCAATAAAAAAAGAAACTGTGAGGAAACTAAATATAGAACAGGCCAATATGAATTAAACAACATCCTAGAAATCTTCACACAATAATTGATTYGCTCATTTGTACTTCTTTCTATTCTTTAATCTTTCAGCGGGGCTTCAATCCTCCCCCCATTGCTTTTTTAATATTCTCTGTTCATCTGTTGTCTACAATATTGTTTCTGATCTCTCTCATCCCATCAATCATCTATAAAAAGAGACTAGTCCACACACTCTGGTCTCCAATCCTAATGACTGTAAAGAACTAATCACCTAAACTGAGTGATGTTCATTGTTGTAAGTGTCTCTTTGATTTATTAAACATCTCTGTATAAATTCCAGCATGTTTTGCAAGTTGTTTCCTAGAACCTGTATGAAGGCACTTTGAAATCCTAAAACTGTCTGCTTATGGGGTTTTTGGTTCACCTAATAAATGGATTCTTGTCATGAAAAATGAGCTTTTACTTACCTGAAAGGACCACTCAATTCCAAATTCAGGTCAGAGCCTCAGTTTGAGCTTTCCCTGAATATACAGCAAACTTACAAAGGCCACTCATATACACTTTATATTAGTTTGAAAATACTGTGTGCATTGCTTCGGGATGCCTGCCTGCTGCTGGAGAGCCACAGACACTATGGAAATGCTCCTAATGACGGCATTTTCCCTCGCTGCCGCTTCCACATGCTGTTTGCAAGCTCTTCAGTTGAGCAGGTGGACTTCCAATCTGATTAATTAAAGCTTAAGAAGTTAGCAATCTGTCCTTGTCGAAGCGATGTTTTCAGCCCATGCCATCAGTGTGCGACTGCCCCACACGGTGACGGGGTGGGATTCCAGTGTTGAAGTTGTCCTCTTTGACCACACATCAATGGTCAGGCCACTTGATGCCCACCAAGGGATCTGGATGTCTCCAAAATTGGGGATTCTCAAAAGGGTGCAAAATCCAGGTTTTGGGAACTGCCTCCCCATCTATCCTGCTCTCTCTTGAAAGGAAATGAGATACTAAGGGCAGAGCAGAATTCAACACGAGCAAAGTATGTCTGAAGACCATGTGAGGCTTTTGAAAGAACCCAACATGATGTTCTCATGAGCTAATTGCCAAAAATGGGAACTAGACAAAGCATTAAACTGACACAGCTCAGGGGACCACACTCTGGGGACAACATTCAAAATAGAAGATCCGTTTCACCAAAACCCCTCTCTGTGCTTTTCATGCTTTTTCACCAGCACCTTAGGGTGCAGGACTAGAAAGAAAAGGTATAAAGTGTTTGAATGAGGCCATTCTGGGAAGGATTCTTTGCCAATGAGAATTCCACTCCCCTTTCTCATGCTGGATTTGCACAGAATATCGAGTGCCTGCTAAAAATAAATGCATACTCCTTAATGTTCACCCCAGTCTTTACAGCAGTCCCTGGCTAATGAACCAGCCACTGTTACAGGCGGGTGAGTTTCATGCATTGATTGCCTTAGTGCCTCATACTAAGTAAAAAGGACGTTAATAATCTTATTATTACAGAAACATCATGGAAACTCATAAATATAGATTCAACAGTTAACATCACAAATCTGTGAAAACCCTTTTTTCAGCACAGTATAGGCAGAGTTACGCTGTCAGGAAAAAGAAGTGGGGAAAAAGTATGTATAAATTATTCTATAGATTTGCCCACTTTTTATGTTTACAAAATGAGCGCACAGATTTTGTGTTCTGTAGCCGTTAGCGAAGCAGTCTCCCACAACCCTCAGGTAAGGGTGCATTAAGGCAGGCTGGTACAGCCTGGTTTGGTGTGTATAGCTCAGATGGGTTTCCTTTTCACTGTCGGGTTAGCAGATCACTGTGTGTTACTCTTAGAGTGAGATTTTGTTTCCTTGCCTTCCCTTTAGCATTCAAAATTTGCTTTCTGCCTGTACCTCGGGGTCTCAAGCAAACGTCAGTGTTTTGTGACTGCTGTTGTCACCTAGAGTAGTGACAGAAAGTGATTAGCTTCCCCACAAGTGCCCAGGCTCAGGAAGGGCTGCAACACAGAAACACAGCAAAAGAAGGGTCTTTTCTCTCTCTCTATTTTTTTTTTTTAAGGAAAATGTGGCAATCATATTTGGAGGGGAAAAAAAATTTTTCCCAAAAACCCCAAATACAGATAAAGTGGATTTAGATTTCTGTTCAAGTGAATATTCACGGAAATGATTAGTGAAGTTTATAATGTTCCCATTATCTATACTCATACATATATATATATATAGTTGCTGTAAAAAGGCATTTCTATTAATATTAGGTGAGAAAACTCCATTACCCTGTTATAAGAACATAAATAAATAATAGCCATCTGCAACACTGGTGTCAGCATCTTTATCACAGGTGCTGATCTGGGCTAGATGATTTCCAAACTCTCAGGAAGGAGAGACTCATTTCTATTCTGAGAAGCTCCCACGCAGGGGACCATCATACAAGTGGACAAGGATTAGGGACAACCAACAGTTTCTACCTCTGTGAACTCCCTGCACCACAGAAAGGCTTGCAGGGAGAAACGTTTTTAAAGACATTTTAAAGAAGTAAAGTGCAGGCATGGGAGAAGCTTTGCATTGTGAGAAAAAGAGCACCAACGGGAGAGCTGAAAGCTCACAAAGAATTTAACCCCCAAGCAAGTCCAGCCAAAACATTTGCTTAGAGTCGTATCACACCAGTCTGCAGTTGGATCACCCAAACCAACAGAGTGTCCTTAAAATATTTACTGATGATAGACTCTGTCTACAAATTTGGTAGCAGTGGTTTCACTGAGAAATGATCTGTGATTTTTCTCTGTACAACAGCATGGCATTTTGAAATCTATTATTTTACAACCTACCTCAATCTTAAAAAATACTTTTTCTCTCTTGTCAAAAAAATTCTTCCCAAACCTCTGTGGGATAAATATAGTTATGATTTAACCTGTTTTACAATCTACTGAGCTTTAAACATGTCAGCTCATCTAGAAATAGATATTATATATTTTACAGCCCTGATCTGGGAGAAAATCCTACCTCTTGAAGAAGAGAAACAAAGACCTTCCTTTTCTGATTTGTGTGTGTGTGTGTTGTTTGGGTTTTATTTTCTTTTCTTTTGTTTTTCCCAGAAAGACGGTTGCTGCTTGAGAGGCACCAAGCAGTAAAGAAGGCTGAAAGTTGTTAGTCTTGGTGGAGGTGAACTGTGCGGTCAGAGGGCACGAAAGGAGGTCAGAGGTATATATGATCAATACAATATTGCACAGGAATTGCCACAGCGGACACCTCACACCCACTTTGAGTGAGCACTTATAAATACCTGTCTGTATCTCCAATCCCTGGCTCAGCTGAAAAAGGTTCTGTATCTTTGACGTGAGGCAAGAAGATCTCCATCCCCGCAGTTCTACTGAGATTACTCAGCTGTGAACAGATAACTCGATACAAAGAAGAGGAAGAAAAAGCAAGGAAAAAAGTAGAAGCAGACAATTTCATAGAGCCCAAACCAGACAAGACTCTCTCTGATGACCAAGGGAAAAGCTTTGATAAACGGTAGGGCAGCTCCTCAAATCCAGGTCTCTGAAAGTGGGGGTGGAACACTGCAGGAAATAATATGAGAGTCCCTGCTGTGGGAGTCAAGGGAGACAGGGAAAATAGTTCAGGTAATAAAAAAAATGTTAATATTACAAGAGTGGAATGCATCTGAGTATAATTCCAGACTTTTAAGTTCAGTTTTCAAATCTTGGAGAAAGAAAGAGGCAGCCTGCTGCCATCTCACTAGTTTGTCACATTGGGTTTAAGGTGTGGAATAAATCAAAACTTTTTTTTTTTTTTGGAACATGGTACAAAGAAATGCATTAATAATACATGAAAAAATGTTCATCACGTTGGTGTGCATCAGTGGAAACACTATTTTAAAGAAACTATGAGCAACACATGAAAAGATTTGACCCAGGTTTCACTTCTGATGTGTCGGGGTGGGGGCAAGGCAAGCATTTCTCTTACCTACTGATGTGCTACCTCTGTGACTTCCCACTTGGGTAGAGAAGTTGGGTTCCCAAAGCAGGGATGATTTTTTTTCCCTACAAGCAAGCAAGGAAGTTTGAATGCTCTGAGCCTTCCTCTCTAAGTGTGTTCAAGAGGAACAGAAAGAGAAATAAAACAAAACCTCCCAGCTAGCTGGTAGCTGCCATGCCTTTTCTTCCTCTGTATGCTGAATGTTTAAATGTCTAAAGACTCTGATGTTTGCTGAGAACAGCAGTCATATTTGTGTTCAGCTCTGCACTAGTGCAGACATGGGACACAGGTGCATGCTTGTGATTTCCTTCCCTTTAGCTTCCAGATACACACATAAAAAAAAAAATTAAAAGTTGTTCTGATTAAGAGTATACAATTGCTATTTATGGAAGAGCATAGCTGCAATGAATATTTGTTTCTAAGCCAGCTGAATCTATCAGCAATCAGAGTGTGGGAGAGATCAAAGGGAAGGCAAGAGAAACACAAAAACGTTGTTTGTGATTTGGGTTGTGGTAGCGCCCAAATGCTCCACACAAAAATGAGGTCTCCTGCAGTTGATGCTCTATAGGCAAAAAGTGGAATTTTCTTGTCTTCTGAATCCCCAACAGTCTCGACAGGCAAACTGGACCCTAGGGGGATGAAAACAGATGATTTCTGTTAGTGACCAGAATGAGGTCACTTTGCCAGGGCATGTCTGGTTAATTTGGTTTGCAAGAGCTGTGGGCACCCTGTCCCAGCTGGTGACATGGTGACAAGAGATATTTGGGTTCCAGCAACTCTGTGGGGCTCTGTGTCCGGAGGGAATCCTTTGAAGACTTTGTACTTCAGGAATAGAAGAGCTTTCGTTCCACCAGCTCTTCCGTGAGCAACCTGTCCTTTCAGGGCTGGTCAAACACAGCCACACTGGACAATTTCCTGCACTTAATGGCCACTTGGYGGACAGAGAGAGAGGGAAAAATGGACAGTGCTGCCCCACATGGCAGTCTGTCACACCCCACTCTCCAACATGTGTTGGAGGACACTCAGCTGTGCCTGGACAAGCTGAGAGGGAAGGTGTGTGCTCTGCATCCTGTTCTGTATCGTGTCCTGCCAGGTGGGGGAACCACATCTGATGGGTCCTCACAGGGCTCTCTGCATGCATTTCATTCCTCTTTTCTAAYGCTGCCACTCCATTGCCCTCCTCGACCCAGATGTTCAGCTGGAGAGTATGGGAAAGGGGGAATTCACTGCTCCGGGAGACAGTCATTGCTCTCCCTATATATGCCTTCAGCCTGTTGGCACCATCTTCATTTGTAGTTTTGTGAACTACTTTTAACTTATTTAATAGACTCTCACAATAGGAAAAAAGGCCCTAAGGAAACAGAATAAAAGTTGTTACTTTGCTAAGACCTTGCCTGGCAAGTTTCAGCTCAGAAACCCCAGAGAATGCAGAAGAGATTAATGAAAATGCTGAGAATCACCATAATAATTCCAACTACCCACACCAGTGTCAGCAGGCTCAGCAGGGCCTGTCATTAGAAAGCCCCCTTTTAAATGGGTGTCCCTCCTATTAGTTAAATTATCTACACTGTGGCGAAGAATATTCCAAGGTGACAGAAATCGGAACAGTACAGACTGCTAAAAATGAAAATCAGATAATTGCTCATAAATTACTTCTGGGGTCTTTCAAGATCTTTCGGTCTTGCTGACTGAAAGGCAAGTCATTTGGAATGCAATAATTAAAATAAAAGCTGCAACATACAGGAAATGTGGTTGGAAGGAAGATATTAAGAGATGTATTGTACCTGCATAAATTATCATCTGGTTTTCGATAGCATCCTGAATTCACTCCTATTCTCCTTAAAAAGCAAGTAGGGATGAGAACCTTGGCATGGAGACCAGCCCTGGCTCTGGTCCCCAGTCTCTTCCCTGGATCTTCACACATATTCCAGCCAGGGGTAAAAAGGGTCTGGATATTACTGTCCTTTCTCACACTTTTTCCCCAGTGCTGTGTCTGTTTAAYGCTCAGTGACACCCACCCCTGACACCAGGGACCAGCTGATCTTCAAGGGTGGCACAGCAGCCCTCAGATCCCCTCATGACTTCAGCCCCTTCAGAGAAGGGAGACTGCACTGCTCACTTGAATTGAATAGAAAACCCAAATTTTCCTCCCTTGGGATGGAACCTCAAGACTTAACCAGGAAATATTTTAAACAGAAGGTCTTTTCTCCTAATTTGCCACATCTGAGGGTAAAATTAATGTCACTTGGTGTTCAGCAAAGCCATCTCTATATTCATTTTTTTCAGTAGTTTTAGATGAAAGCTGCTCAGAGACGGAAGGGGTGCTCTGATGAGCTGAAGGTCAAGACATTGTCACCTTTTCAGCTGTATTCTCTCTTCTTTTTCTGATCATCCCACACAGCTACCAACTGTTTGGAGGAGGATAGCCATGCAACTCCAGAAAATGTCTGTTAAAAATCCATTTGACACTCATTTACTGCTGACCACGTTTGGTCTAAAAACATTAAGAAACTATTCCACCCCTCTTTGCATTTATTGGACTACATGGAGATGTTTTTTCAGACTTTTCTTTTTTTTTTTTTTTTTGTTTTAAGCCAGACTGTATTTTGTCAGTTGCCCAGAGGATTTCATGCATGGGCTACTCTATAAATACGACTTATTATTCCCCAGTGGCAAATGTAGTTTCTTTCTCAGAAGTTCCTTAATAGCTCAAGTGGGATAAACAGGAGTTTTCTGATGGTGTTAAGTTTCACAATTAAACTGGGGACAGTTCCTGCTATAAAAGGGATAGATAACCAGTTTTTAAACCACCAATTGCTGAAGCCAGCAAGTCTTCTGCCCMTAAGTTACAGCTGGGCAGTGAGAATGGGTTGACATTCTCTGTGGTTCACAAGCAGTGACTCTCTGTGGTTCCCCAGAGAAGAAAATTTGGTTCCCCCAATCAAATTTATAGCTAGGAGGAGGTAGGGAAAGCTGTAAAGTCTACCAGGCTAGCATAACAGGCTGGCACTGTTATCCTAATCTCAGTAAGGCCAAGGACTGTACAAGCAGCTGAAATTCCCTGTGGTGTTCAAAACGAGGCAGGAGAAATTCTGCAGGACAACCACTGCAGCATGGACACCACCGTCTGTTTCTGGGAAGGAAAATGTAGGATTTTTATCTTCAGGGCTGCTTCTCTGCACTTTTTGCCAAAAATAAATTAACCCCAAGAACATAGAACAAATGTACATATATTACAGGGCTCCTTTCATGAATAAAGGATGCCAGGTCACCTAACCTCCATCCAAATGAGCGGCGCAGGAAGGGAGAGAGGAGAAGTGAAGGTAATTTGATGTTACAGCAGGGAGGAGAGGACATTTACACATAGCTGAATCATCCAGCAACTCAGTCTGTCAGAAAATAGCAAATATCACACAAATTCACATGATTTTCATCAATCTACCCCTTGCCCTAGCGCTGCTGGAACATTCTCTAGTTGGATCTCAGAGACCTTTCACAGTGGAGACATTGCAGCCTCCTGGCACAGCCCCTTCCAGCACGGATCTCGCTGCCAGGCTGGACCTCAGCACGAAGAAAGGGACAGTCATGGCATCACTTCCCCACAAATAATGCTTTTCCTCAATCCCATCACCTAAAGTTCCCTTAACACCTGGTGGCTTAGTACATGTTCAAAATTTCCATTACAGTGAGTTTTTACCATTCTTCCTGCTCTTTAGGCTTAGGAAATTCTTTGCGTAGGATTTGGGGCATGCAGGTGGGAGTGTTCCTGCAGCCTGACCTTTCTATAATCTGTAATTCTCAGTGGCCATGGTTTCACCTTTATCTGGAAACTTTTAGGAAAAAATCTCTTTTGGAACAATGAGAAAAAGGCTTATTAAATAACTGCCTATGAGTTTCTGGGATGGTTATCCCTCAGTGAATGCTTGAAATCAGCAGTCAAGAACAAATAAAGAGCTCATACTCCTATTTTATGAGTAGATGTCAGTGTTACATTGAAATGAAGCCAGTTAACCTGAGTGGCACCTGGGCCCTTTGCAGTTTGACCACAGAAGGCACCGTGGATCTGGTGCTCAGAGGCACCACTGAGGTGTGTCTGCAACACGTGGGCCCCTCTTAGTCAGGTTTAGGGGTCAGACTTCCTGTGTTTAGGGGCCAGGGCTCCCAGCTGAATGCACTGAGATGGACTGGGTGTTGCTGGTATGCATGAAGTATGTGTGTCCAGCCCAGAGGAGATCAGATTTATTTGTAGACAAGGGAATCTTGAAGCCTCCCTGTGCAGGAACCTGCTAGAGAGCAGATGCAGATCAGGCTGCAGAGGTGGCATTTTATGACAGATCCCAGTTCCTGCATTGCCAGCTTCACGTGCTCCTCTTAAATCTCCCTGCTCCTTTACCACGCTGCTTCTATATACTTACTGTTGAAAAATATTTACATGAAAAATGTTCTAAAGGGAGAGAGGTTAGCAAAACTGTCAACTGGGCTAAAAATATTAAGCATATCTTTTCCAGCCTCCATGAAGTAATAGATTTCTAGGGCTGCTTACTCAGGACTTCTTGCAGGCTGCTGTACTCACAGGAGGGTGCTTTCTTAGCTTATTTTATGCACCAGTTTCATGTGGAATATTTGTTTTCTTCTGTGAGTGAAAAACATACATTTTTTGATGGAGATTGCTTACCTCAAGGAAAAACTAAATGTAAATCTCCAGCCTTGAGAACATTAACTTTTTGTGCAATTTAGCTAGCAAATCACAGAATCATAGAATCGTAAATACCATGATGGAAAGAGACATTAAGGATCTGGTCCAACCTTGCTTGGCAAAAGCACGGTCTAGACAACCTGCCCCAGCACCCTTTCCAGGTGAACCTCGAAGTGCCCAACATTGGGAAATCCAAATGTAAAATCATATTTACTTTTGAGGACTTTCTTCAGGCTGGAGCAGATACATCCTCAAAAAAGACTGAAAATGTGGTGACACTGAGGCTGAACTCARATCTTAGTACTTGAACATGTATTTGCCCAGGTCTGAGAGTTCCATTCCTATGCATTTTTTGAGTGGTAGACTTTCATATTCTTCTCTCTCTCCTCGGCCACAACTTTATTTTCCTCCACCAACAGCAGGAACTCTGCCTTTTCAGATAAGCATCCAGCCACCTAAACCTCTGTAGCTAAGACAGGAGTCTAGTAAAATTGGGACTGTTTTGATGGCCTTCCCACAAGGTGTTCCTGTGTTTTCCCATTTACACTGTCCCTGCCCAACTGATCAGGGCTCACCCCTGCACCCAAATGAATGGGACCATATTTTTGAGTGAAGAAACAG
This sequence comes from Amblyornis subalaris, assembly GCA_018881555.1. Lineage (NCBI taxonomy): Eukaryota > Metazoa > Chordata > Aves > Passeriformes > Ptilonorhynchidae > Amblyornis > Amblyornis subalaris. Next base: position 2,080,927 of record JACAXG010000132.1, on the reverse strand, counting down.
GGAAGATAGAAGAATGAGTGTCCTGCTGTGCTGGCTGAAAGAGAAGGACAGAAGGAATGGAGGGAAGAGGGAGGGTGTGAAGCTGCCAAATTCAGCTGCAGTGTGTGACATTGGGACAGACGGCATGGAGGGGACAAGTACACATGGGATGGAGCAAATTATGCAGTTTGTTTACTCTGCAGTGATGAAAGAGAAAGGTCAGTTTCTATACAACCTGGCTCATAGGCTGGCATATATGATTCACAAACATGTATTTAAAGTCTTCTATATCTCTCTGGCTCAGGCTGCCACTCATTTCTAGTCTTCTAACAAGCAGGCTTTTGAACAGCATTCACGCTCACTTTTTAAGTTTCGAAAGAAGCATCTCTGGCTGTAGAGGCTGCTGCTAATGAGAGATGAGGCAGAGTGAGGAGACAGCACTACTCCAGGTCGTCTCTGTTGTGCTGTCCTGTGCTGCGTGAGCAGATGATAGCAATGCTCTCCACCGCTCTGGCTGCACCATGTGGGTCAGAGTCTGTGTTAGCACACAAGTAACCATTAACCTGGCCTTTGCAACTGGCTTCCAAAAACATCTCTGAGCAGTCACCTTTTGTTCTGTATATAACAGTCGCATTCAAGAAAATGTCAGTGAGCAACAAAATAGGGCTCCCTAGGACAGGAGTCACAGAAAAGCAAAGTCACGGCAACACAGAATTCACCCCAATCCGGGCAAATAAAGAAACTCTCTGTCCCTGCCCTGTCTGTGCAGTGGGATTTGCTTCAAATCACAGTCACAGGAATGGGCTGCAGCCACAAAAAGTCCCTCAGCTCTTCCCACCACTGGGCACACACCTGACATCTGTGTGGCAGGAACTGCAGGTTTCTCTGGTCCGCAGTGGGAAGACCTCTTGAAATGGGTGCTCAGCATCTCTTAGCCCTTGGTCCTTTGGGATTTTACTCACAAAGCAGACGACTAACTCCTCTCTAGAGCCACATCTGCTTCAGACTCAACACTAGAGGTATTTGAAATATTGAAATCTGAAAAGGTGTCCTAGTACATACCTGAAAGGGTATCTCCCTGTTTTATGAATCACTAAAYACAAGATTGAGAACTGTGTGTGCACAGTGTTTTATTAATAATTCAGCAGAGCTGTCTGACCAGACTTGTTGGATGGTCCCATCAGTAGATTTGCCTGCTCCTGTGACCTCATCTGCTCCTCTCCATCCTTTTCAAAGACCAAATACATCTCTTTTTAACATGGCTGGAAAAGTTGGGAACATAGGCAGAAGTAGCAGCTACTTGCAAGTCTGTGTTGCTGTCAGGCCATCACCTAAGGCTGTCTCCAAACCTGCCCCAGTTCCACTGACATGTTGTAATTCCCAAYCACTAAGAACCCCACAGAGACATAGAGAGTCCTGGTACGTCTTCTCCTTTTTTGCAACAACACCTTTATAAGAAACTCTCCCACACCAGGWACATCAGTCCAATATCAGCAGAAGATAAAACCAGTGATTCAACAACGTCTTAATGGGAGATTCCCACACCTTTGGAGGACATCAGAGGAAAAACTCTACCCAGGCCTGGAATGGAATTGATTTGTTGTGTCCCTGAAAACAAAAAGTGATGTCTGCATAATCTCACAGAGACATGTAAAATATAAGAAGAAAAGACAACTCTTGCTCAGTCAAATTTTTTAAAAACCTTCAAGTTCTCTCTGCCAGCTGTCTCTTTCTCAGCAAAAGCTTCAGGGCTTGGGCAGAGCAGTGCTCGGTGAAACRGATATACTAAACATTGAGCAAAAGCCCTTCTCATTTACAGCTCTTCTACCTTCAGCAGGATTACATCAGGGATCCATTCCATCTGCAGTACAGAGCTGTGCAATTTATACACCCTCCTCTGTCTTAAAATTCCCAAGCTGCACTGTACAAGCAAGGAAGCAATAAAAGACATGGTGCACAGACAAGGCTTGCAGTCTGCACTCAAGCTCTGATGCTGTAAAGAAATGCCTAGCTGAAACAAAGATCTAAGTTCCACATCATTTATTTAACTTTCAAACATCATATCCCAGGTTTTACAGTGATGGGCACTACAGAAAACACAATGAGAAATAGATGGGTAATTATGGTGGTGGTTTTGACTTTTACCATCATCTAAAACTGTAGTAAAGTCAGAAGACACAGGTTTATGCTTCTTGAGATACGTGTTAAAATCTAGTTTGTGTCATAACTGATCTGAATGTAATGGTCACAGCTTGACTCCTAACCAGTCTTAGATAAGTGACTGAGATTTAGAATTAGGCACAATTTTCTGTATCAGAGCACGTGTACTGCACGGTTTGGTACGAATCAGTGTGACTGGCAGCACACTGGGAACTAGCAGAGAACAAGAAACTTAATTTCTGAAAGTTGTGATGCGTGTGGGATGCTCCCTGGGCAGCTACCCACARCCTGCCTGCTCCCGAGCCTGCAGCCTCCCACAGTTTGAGAGGCATTGCTTGGTTTGGGAGGAGAGGAAGGGGCAGACAGAAGCAGCTGGTGATAAAAAAATGTTATGAGAACAAAACAGACATGAAAGGTGTTTTAAATGGCACGTACGTATAGATCASAGGGGAACTTTGAAATGCTCGATTAAGTATTGAAGTAGCCATCACACAGTCCATAACCCCTGACTGTTAGAGCGGCCCCACGCAGGCAGGTACCGCTCGGGCTGCAGCATCCTTTGATGTGCGAGTACCCGACAGGAGCGTGAGTCACCGCGCGGCGAGGGACCGGACAYCGCGCCCGGCCCGGGGACGGGGGCAGCGCGGAACGACCGCCCCGGCCGCGGTGGCGGGCGGCGCTTCCTCCCGGGAAGGCTCTGCCCTCCCGCGTGGGTGGCCCCGGCTCCGCGGGGGTGTGCCCCGGGGCACACGGAGCTGCGCGGGGTGGCGGCTCGGCGCCACCAGCCCGCGCGGCCCCGCGGGGACGCTGCAAGGCGGCSGTGCCGCAGGGCGCCGGTGTGCCCGAAAGGCGCCGCGGGGCGGGAGGGCCGCCCGGCCGGCCGGGGGTGCCCCGTGGGGCGTGCCCGGGTGGCGGTGTCCCCGCGTGGGGCCGCCCGTCCCCCGTGTCCCCGCGGCGCGAGCCACGAGAGGGCACTGAAACACAACCCAAGCGACGGAGCGCGCTCGGCTCCCGCGCCAAGGGGGGGGGGTCCGGCTCCGCCGCCGCCTTCCCCCTCGTTACATCTTTAGATAAAATTCCGGAACAAAGGATCGACGCGAGGATGTGTTCATTGCGGCGTGTTTCAGCTGTCCCTTACCGGGTCTGAAACAAAACCGGGGCGGGTAAATACCCGACCGTGAAACGCTTTGTGCACCGGGAGCCCGTATGATGAAACGAGACTTTCTGTTGCAGTTGTTTGTCAGGCTAAAATCATAATTGTATCGAAATTCATTTTTAATTAAGCTGTTTGGTGTGCTCTGGGAATCTGCATTGGCATGTATGGAGCGCCCGTCATCGCGGTATCGGTGGGCTTTATCTGCACGATCAGTTAAGCTTAGTATGTTTTAATTGAAATTCTTTCAGTCTTTCAGCTGTTACTTCCCTCTTCAGATTATCATTCATATTATAGCTGCATTTCATGCTTATCCTATCCTGAGTGATTAAAAAAATTATTCTGCCATTATTTTTAATGCTTCCCTCCCTTTCRCAATCTCTTTTTATTATAAACTCTTGCTGTTAAGAGGGAATTCGGTGCAAATCAGCTCACACCTTTTTTTTTTTTTAACTATAAACCAGATTTAAGAAACCCCAACRTTAAAACCATGCAGAACTGAATGACTGTCATTCTTGATAACTGAAAATATGCTGCTAAGTTGATATGAAATATGTTAAAATATAACAAGAATATGCAAGATGTCAGTACAGAAACAATTTTAGTAAAATATAACATGAAAATTTCCAGGAGACAACCAAAAATCAAAAAAAGGAGTGAAAGGAGAGCCTATTACTGTCTCTTTTGTATGCAACACATTTTATTTTACTTCATGTAAATCAAGTTTCTTTTTAAATTTTTGTTGAGCATTCTTAGTTCTTCTCATTATGACAGAAAAAAAATGGAAAAAAACCCTAGGAGATTCACAGGTTTCGTGCATGAAAGGAAAAGGTTAAAATTGAAATTATTTAAAGAAGAGAGATCTCGATTTGCATTTCTCCAATAAATCCAAATATTAACTTAGTTGAAAAATAATCTCTACAGATAGTTATATCAATTCATACTCTCTTAGGATTGCATTTTTTACTGAAACCCCTGAAAACGTACTTTTTAATCACTATTTGATATTTACTGTCTCTTMTCTCACTGGTATGGCATTATTTTCAGTTTAAGTCTTGGTGCTGAAAGCCCTGATCCTGAACAGCCTGCATTCCCAACCTCTGTTGGAAACAAAAGAGACAGGATGTACAGGGGAGCTCAGGGAAAGGAATAGCATTGGAGTTTGATTTTACTTCAGTGGGAAGCATGACATAAGTGAGGACAATTATTGTGAATACATTTTTGGAGGACAACAGTGCACATCCAATGCTGACAAGGGAGAGGACAACCTAATAGCTTTGTTTCCACCCCTCACAACCACGAGCCTAAGTAGCGTCCACCACATTCTGCCTGAATGGGGCATTTATTTCAATTTCTGAGAGTTAAATTCTTACCAATCATAAGAGCATCATTCTGGCACTCAGTGTGGACCTGCACCTTCCATTAGGAGCTGCAAGGGCCCTGGGAGTGAAGCTGTAGTGAACAAGCCATGGTCACCTGTTTGACAGGATTACAGGGAACTTTGCCATTCATTTGCCAAACCTTTGTACCTCAGGAGTTTTTATACATCTAAATCCAGATCACTTATGTGAGTGTGTCTATGCCAGTATGGTGGGGGGAAAAACACTTTCTCTAAGAATATGTATTATTTGGTGATGGTTTCCTAAGGAAAAAACTGGTTTTGTCCTCTCTTGTGCTATATTTCAGGTAGCTCATACTGAGGTAGAAACACATCAGGGACACTTTTTGTGGCTTACACACAGGCTCTGAAAAATTTTTTCTTATGCTTCCAAGCAACTGATTTGCATCCACCATGTGTCTCATAATACAGAAGAAATACATAAACAGACAGGGGAAATACTTGCATATATCAGAGCAGTACATATTCTATATGATTCTATTATATGTCTGTATATGGATGCATACATGGAAATTCTGCGTACTGCAGAGGGGGAGCAGCACACTGCAAATGCATCCCAGTTCAGTTTAATAAATTCCTGGTTACACTGATTAAGGGGAGTACAAGATTTGTCTGGCTCCTGGACAGATGACCCGTCCGTAACACGCTCGGTATTTTCCAGCTTTGAATCTCCCATGGTCCATAAAATCTTTGCAAACATTTCCTATTGTTCAGTGCAGCATCTCGCGATGCAGGGAGAGCTGATCTCCTGAGCGATTTCCTCCCTCCGAACTAGCCAGCGAGGCAAACCTGACACAGCACCCCCATCTACACACGCTCCTCCTGCACCACCGGGAAACACACGGAGCAGTCCGCTGGGAGCAAACGCCAGCCCGGCGGTGCTCCAGACTCACTCTCCTTCGGGGAGGGGGGCAGAAAAATCTCTTTTCAAATTCGCAAGGAAATTTCAACTTCCTCCCCCACGTTCTTTTTTTTTCCTTTCCTTTCCACTCTTTTAAATGTCAGACTCCTACACATTTTCTTTGAAAGTTCGAACACTTAGTTAGATCAGTCTGGAAGCAAAACAAACCGCAGCACACTTCACCTTTTGCAGAACTTTCCAAGAGGCAGCATGCATTTCAGAGCGGTGACGATTCAGCGTTTAGCTCTCTGGGGTTGGGGTGTAGACCTAAAAATTCAAAACATTTTTTTTTTGTACATCTGTGTTGAATCAGTGCTTATTTCTGATTAAGGTGGCTGAATTTTTAATATTAAATTCTTTTCTAAATTGATCACTGTTGTATTTAGGGACATCAGATGGAAATGTAGTCCTGTTCTAACATTGTTCACTCTGCTTAGAAGCCAAGTTAACCGGGTTGGAAGGTTTCTGATTTTTCCTTCAGCTGTGTTTTGCCTGAGGTACAGCCTGTGACAACAGAGCATAGACTCCTTGACCTACTCGTGGCATTTTCTTTCACTGCACATGAAAGAATGAGCATCACTGGGAGATGCTCAGGCTGCTGCTCTTTCCCTTGTCCTGATGCTTGATGGGAAGTTCATCCCCTTTACCTCTCCTGCTTGCGGGAGGCTGGGTGCTGGAGCATCTCTGGGTGACGGTACCTGAGGTAAAGCTGAGATAGGCTTCCCAGGCAATAATGTGCTGTGGGAGATACTGGTCTGGTTTTGAACTCTGAGCTTTGAAGGGGGGTTTATTCTGCTGTATCTTGCTCTGAGAACTGAGCCGGAACAGTGAGATCACCACGTAAGTACTGGGAAAAGTGAAGTACGCAGTGCAATCAACCCCAGCACATTCTGGGGGGGGATCTGTAAGCAACCAAACCCGCCCAAACATAGGGAATAAATAAAGGGGGACAGAGGAGAGAAACAGGTTTGAGTCTTTAGTGCACTTGGTAACAAGAGGAGCTTGTGTTTCCCAGTCCCCCATTCCCAAGAGCAACACCAAGCTGGGGCTGAACTAGCAGCTAGTGGTCAACCAAACTCATCTCTGGTGAGCATTGGGTTTTTGTGTGTGTGTCATCACCCCGTGGCATCAGCCAGGAGGGTCCCTGACATTTCAGAGGTGCACAGGTGGACACTGTTGGGCTAAAGAAAGATACCTAATGAGCAGCAGTGGATCTGAAGGGCCCAGATAACGATGCACAGCCGAGGCAGACAATGCTGCTGGCTTGAACATCATAGGCACAGGCTGTGGGAAGTGCACAGCATGACGCTCCAAGCACAGTTTTCTAACTGCTAAATGTGGGTTAGCCTGTTTATACCATATCCAGGAACCAGCAGGATACTGTCCAGGCAGCAGGCAGGGCAGCAGGCTCACACAGTCCACACGAGGAAAAGAGAGAGGGCAGCAGCAGTGTGTCCAGGGGAGTGCATAGGGCAGAAAAAGGTCATCCCTCCCAAGACAAGTGAAAACACTCAATTTATAACTGAAGAGCCCTTGACAGTGGTTTGGATTCCCCAGGGCCTGTTGCTGAACAATGTGACTCCCATTCCCCTGGCTGCCACAGCAGCTGGCTGCAAAAGCAGGATGGGGGAACAGGAACACCACTGCCCTTCTGTGTGACCTTCATAGCCAGAGTGGTTGTGGCTAGAGTTTTAGGCACATTTTTTCAGATGTGCTCTGCCAAGGTGAATTGTGGTCATACCAAGTTTCAACAACTCAGCTTATGGTTAGGAGTTGAGGGTGGGGGCTGGCAGCAGTCAGGCAGCTTGCTGGAGAGCAAAGCTGCCTTCTGGCAGAACCCCTCGGATTGCTGGGATGATGGGATGGTGGGAGATGCGTGACAGGGACGTAAATCACATCTGCACAACACTGGTGATCATGATATACCACAAGTCATCTCTGGCAGCTCTGCTTGCCTGGAGATGGCAGCTGAGTCCACCTCCACAGTATATTCAGACTGTTTCATGTCTGCTGTTTGTATGCGCTGAGATAATGAAGAATTGTAATATTTAGTTTTTTAAAGGAATGCATCATAAGCCTTAACAACCTAAAAAATATTGCGATTCCTCTATCTGAGTCACTGGATTTACCCACCCCATGTCAAACTTTATTCCCCATGATCATCCATCAGGCAAGAGGAATGGCCAAGGACACCCTCTTCTTAGCCCCCAAGCCTAATTCTGTGGCAGCCTAACATTTTGCCTTAACTCTTAGCTCTCCAACCAGTATCCCCCCAGCTCTGAACTAAAGAGATGATAGAAGCACTAAAAAGAAAGTTCCTTCTGTAACAACTGTGACTTCAGAATAAGTGGTCTCTCCTCAATATTAGCAACACAGAAACACTCTCGTTACCAAGCTCAACTCTGTGTACAGTCTGTGCATAACCTTTTAAACAGCTTTTGCTGTAAGACACAAGTCTGTGTTTGCTGTAACAGAAGCGTTTCATTCCTCACAGTAGAATAAAAGAGTTTGCTGAAAGAGAAAGGGCATTGCAAGTCCCTGCTTTGTGCTCTGAATTCTTTTCCAGCATCTTCCTTTTAATACATCGCAAAAGGGGGGAGAGAAGAAAAAAAACACATTAAAAAAAAAAAAAGTGTTTTAGAGTGTTTTCCCAAGAAATATCACACACTGAATTGAAACACCTTATCTACAAGGAGGTCCTGGTGGCAAGTGTAGAAGCAACACAGGAAAAAAATCAATACAGCCTGCGGAGATTAAAAACATACTGGAAAAACATAAGGAAAATGTAACAATTAATGCCAGTTGTACATATAATATGTGAAAACAAAGCGGAGAGGCACTAGTCTCTACACACAGATCTATTGGATAGGTAATGCTTTTATCTCAACTTGAAAATGGAAGCTTTATTAGACTGCTTCCCATCAGGAGGCATCATACCAAGAACAGTGTAAGGCTGTAACTAGCAGAAAGCCTCTTCCCCCCACACCTTCCATCCCAATCGCTTTGCATACCCGTGAAATTCAAATGGCTCAACCTCAGACGGAGGTGGTGTCAAAAGAGGGTTCAGATTTACCAGCCTGGCTGAAACCACACACTCCCCCTCCAGTGGAAGACATGAAGCAGCTGACCAAGATGCCTTGCAATAGGTGGGAGTATTTTGTCTGTGATTTAAAAAGCCCCTCCATAAAGCTGCAGCTAGAGATTGTCTTATCATTACATTGTGCTATGCTGTATCACCTATTAATATATGCCTGACTTGAATAAAATGTCCTACACAAGTTTTAACTGTGGGGAGTTTTTTAATTAAGATGCTTACACACAAAAATTAGGCATATATTTAAGGTGTGGCTCAGTTGAATGATTCCTCAAAACTCCCTCCAGCAGCTTTTCATACATAAAATAATTAGACCAAATGTTATCATTTTACCTGGTATCTTGAGTTTAAATCTCAAGAAGATGCATCAAACAGCCCTTTCTTACTCCTGCCTAGTGTTAAAATATGTTTTGAAGTCTAAGCAGAATATTTGGACCCTCAGTTTTCTGGATCAGGACCAACAAAGAAGAATATCCCCCTTCTCACAGACACGATAACACAAATTTCAATAAAACTACACAAGACTCCCAGCAGGACTACAGATAAGGATAACCATCACCTAGCTTGGCAATGCTGGAGAAATACCACTTTAACCTTCCTTCTGCTACCTTCACATCAAAATAAATCGAGGTTTACAAGTTTACTTTTAATCCCAGAAACATGACTTATGGTTTACTCATCCCCTTTCTGATGCCAGTGAGTACAGAGGCAGGTACAGGGTCACACAAGTGCTGGTGGGTTACACACTTAGTGCTTCTTCAAGGCAGTAAAAGAGCTAAGCTGGCCAAACCATCTGAGAATCCTCCCAGTGAGGGAACTTTAAGCACTATGAGAGCATAAAAGATCCAGGCCTCTAGCTCATGTTTTGCACAATTTACGTCCGAATACACCCACCATACTCTCAGCGCTGCACAGAGGTCAGCAACGTAGCAGCATCTTTAATGCAAGTCTGTGCTGGAGAGACACAAACAGGAACAAGCAAGGGGAGAGGTTTCATGGAGTTAGGAGCTCTGTTTCACATAGATTTCATAAATGCCTCTCAAAGCTAAGCTTGCTTTTTGTGGCAGGGGCACCTCGTGCTTTGGCCAGGCTCCCATTTTAGCATCGTATAAATCCAAGTGGATAAAGAACATACTTGGGCACTGGTGTTCCCACTACAGACAGGCTGCTTGCCAGCATGGATAAACAAAAGTACTTTTCATTTATTAGTTACTAGTTTTCATTCAAACTCCCAGAGTGCTGATTCTTTTACTTTGGACCACATCCCATGCTTCCACTGAAGCCAGTTTTAAGATTCTCCTGACCACATTGAGAGCAGATTCATTTGGAAAGCATTTAAAAGGCTCAGCTCTGCCATTCTTACACAAGAAGGTGTAAAGCAACTTCAACAGGTAACTCCCAAGGATGACTTTGCACCAGCCAAATTTGCAAGGTTTTAATGAGCCTTGGATAAGATCACTAGCTTTTTTCCAGTACTGCTGTCCACTCTCAGCAATAAGTAATAAACATTCACAACACCCCATGAGGCAAGAAGTCAGAGCTGGGCCTACTTTAAGATACATAAACTGCCGAAAAGCTATTAAGGCTTCATAGCAAGCCAGTGTTGGAGCCAGTGCTTGGAGTGCAGGCAGTCCTGGCTTTTAATGCACATATGAACCTGTTAGTGCTAAGGTTCAACTTTTTCCTGTCAGTCGTCTTGAGTGTTTACTAAATCCAGATGGCCTGAGGAAATAAACGAGATTAAAAAGAGTCTGTTTCGTTCTCACACTTCCCAAAGCCCTCTGCAAAAGTATTGAGTTGCTACAGATAATGCATGTACGTGCAGGCAGTGGTGCAACCATTACAGACGTGCTGGGGACTTCTTTTACCCTGTCCTCAGCAAAGCTTAAAAGCCTTTAACACTTCCACACCCATAGAGAAAAGTAACATGACATTCTGCCTTTGTTTGTATGAAAAAATGCTGCCTAATCTCTGGTTTTCCACTGTACAGCAGCTGGGAAATATTTTCATCGGCACATCCAGGAATCCTTGGTGGCATTTCCCAAGATGAGAAGAATGGGGGAGATCCTAACCTCTTTGGGGCTTACAGGAAGGACACACATGGGACACAGGCTCTGTAGTGATGGAGAGGTGGCACGTGGAAACACTCAGAGACTCCCCATCCACACCAGAGGCAAAAAATGCATGGGTTTGGTTAGTCTAGAATTAAAGAAAAAGGCAGAGRGGGCAAAATCTTTCACATGTGAATGGCTGTTATGAAAGAGGAATGAGTAACAACCCTCTGTGCTCTGCAGAGAGGCAAAGATATGTTGAGTTTGGGCCACCAGCCCCCTGGAGCAGAAGGAAGTTGTAGTATGCCCTTGATGGAGCTTTTAGGGAAGGTATCAGAAAGGATTTAGGAGTTGCTCGATCCTATCTCAGTGAGGGAGAAGGATTAAACAGGCTCCTGAGACTGGCCTGTGRAGGATGTGCAGGGATGAAAGGAGCCCAGCTGCTCTTTATATGGGGTGTAGCAGGAGAGATGGGGGTCTTTGCAGCCCCAGCCTGTAAAGCAACACCTGGCCGTGCTCCACACTGGCCCRCAGGAGAATGACATTCACGTGTGTATCCTTTAGCCGACAGCTGACCACACAGGACTGAGCACTGCTSTGCTTCCAGGCACAGCTGAATGGGAGCATAAACCTCAGGAAGGCACTCACGGTGCTGGAAGAGTGAGGAAGATGATGCAGTCAACTCATTTCATCTCCCGCATGGTGTTTGTGGGCACAGGCTGGACAAGGAGATCATCTTTGTATGAAAGATTGGTGAGATCTTGATTTTTCGCTTTTAATAGCTATTCTTTGGTAGTAAGTCCTTCTCAGATCTCCTTACCTATGACTCTCATCCTTCTTCATTTTAATCTGATGAAACATTTCTCTTTGTGTAAGAAAAAGGCATCAGGTGGAGAGCTTCATATAGAATGAGAGGAGGGAATCGTGCCCGGGGTACAGGGTTATGGCTTGGGGAAACCCAGATCAGTGCTACCRGAGACTTGGACGGGTCTCCTGCTTGCTCCCCACTTCAGCTCACTGCTTGCAAGTCAAAGATAACAGAGTTCTTTTCTTTCAGCCATTTGTCTGGGAAGATTTGGGGTTACTACACATCCAGCAAGAGGTGGCCCAGGCCTCAGCGGAGATGCCGGCGCTTTACCATTGTACAAACAATAGCACCTCTGAGAAGCAAGCCCTTGCTTTGTATATTTACTTCGTTTCTTGTTCAAGCTTTGTTAGGGAACCAAGGCACTTAGGCTGGTTACTAAAATAAAGAAGTGCTATAAAAAGAGATCAGCTCTTGCAAGGAAATCCAAGCTGCAGAAACATGAACAAAGATCCATTGAAAGGCAGTGTTAAATAAACACAAATTAATTTTGCATAGTTCCAAAGTCCTTCAGTCAATAAACGCCCATTCTCATTATTATTCAATAACATTTAGCTAATATATTTGGATTTGCAAGGCAAACATTTTCAAACATTTTTCTAAATTAGCACAAATCTTCTGCTTCGTCTTTTCTTCATCTACTGTCAGCGGAGCAAATAATCAGAGAACAAATAGTACTCCGCTTATAAATTCCTCTTGCCAAAGACTCGACCTCTAGAGACTTGACTTCACATTTGCTTTTCTGCAGAATTTAACAAAATTAGTCAAGCGCGATTTGTTGCGTGTTTGTCTCTTTTCAAAAGCTCAGAAATGTCTAGCTCTGGTGATTAAAGGAAGAAGGGAGATTTTACTAATAATGCCTAAGTGGAAGGATATTAGAATGCCAGAAACACTTATTAACATCCACCTGTAGGTAAAAGCTTATACAATTTCATCTTCATCAAGACTGAGGTCATTCCCACTCACTGCCACAAAATCAAAAAATAGGGAACAGATTCTAACCTTAGATAGAGCTGCATCTTCCTGGCTGGGATGGGGGCAGGAGAGGCCAAATATTAAATTTCGTAACAATAATGTGCAAAGCACCTGCATGATGTGGCCCTACCCCGAGGCACAGACAACCTGAGATGATTATGTGTTATCAAAAGCTCGTCCTTTCCCCTCTTTCTCATTAGAGCCAGAGGAACGTACTCTGGCTGAACCATTTGCTGCACTGGGTGCAAGAAGGAGGCATCTGCATTTCAATAGGGTACTTGTCAAGGTTGACAGACACTGGAGAGCTCCTTGTTATAATGCTGTGTACTACAGTTGCCACAGCCCTACAATATGTCTCTTTTTACTGCAAGCACATTCTCTTGTCATTTGAAGGCCTTTAARGCACGAGTCCCCTCATATGGGCTCAAACACCTCAGAAAAGGAGGAGAAGCAGAGGCTATGTCCAGCTTCTTGAATATGGTTGCACCTTCATTTTTATGAATCAGACTTTCTGGTCTCGAGTGATAATAAATGGAGGATTTGGAGATCAAAGTAATTTGATTTCTGAAAGAAAGCTGTCTGTGATAAACATGCTACCTGGGTTTGTTTCAAGTCAGCAATATCAGGGAAGTTATAGAGTTGTTGCTTCCCCTGTAAAAATAAAAACAAATCAGAAACTGGCAGTCCTGCTGTGTTCACTTAGGAAGGGCTGTCCAAACAATCACACACTGGCCAAAGTCAGCAGAGCATGAAGAGAACATTTGGGAAGAGCCCTGACTGTCAACATCCAGCAAGATGTGGCAGACACTCACCAACTGAGAAAGAACTATTTGGTTCCATGGAATAGAAAAGATTTACCTATAGAAAACTCATACCTGTTACAGATCTGCCCTTCTATACTCTGTGTTCACAGTCCTATTAAGAACTGTGTATAACAATAAGCATTACTTCCCAACCCAACTAAACTGACACTTGCAACCATGCTGGTTCTAATGTGCCACACCTCAAACGAGATTCAGCTGCTATTTTGGCATTTCCAAAAGAGAAGGTTACCTTGGAAGCATATTTAGCCTCTCTTTTTGTCAGCCTTTGACCTGGAACCAAAAGAGGCTTCTGCTGAAGTCCGATGACACCCCATATRAGTGAACCCTCTGAATTTCACTTGAACCGAAGTCAGCACAATGGACAACACCGCTGTTCACTGTATGATTGGAGCCCAGGGCAACCACATTCCATTTTTCTCTATGAATCTCTAAAACGCCTCATTCAAACCAGCATTAACACTTGTACTGGGTGAAGCCAGCGTCTGAAGACAGTGTCCAAGCCAATAGCTGAAATAATCAGTTTCTCTCTGCATAACTGCAGCAGAACAGCTGATAACATGTCCTTTGGAGGCACATCCTAGGACCAATCACTCAGTACCAGCTGCCTCACTATGTCTTTCTCTCTTCATCTCCATTTCTTCCATTTTCCCACCTACTCACCTCTTCTTATTCTCTTATGCCCTGCCTTTCCTCCTACCCTTTGCTTTTGTGCTACTTTTCCTTCACCGCCTTTCAACATTCAGCTTATTCTCTTCCAATTCCACTCAGGGAAAAATTAAAGTTCATGAACAACATGCCTACAGGCTCCTTCAAATATGGCTTATCTCAAGTGGTCCATTTACCCCTCGGCCATTAAGTAATACCTTCAGAAACACAGCAAGTTTGTTCTCTGAAAGATATATGAGGCAAGAATAGAGACACCGCCTGCTTCGTGCTTGTGCACATTTATGGGCAGCAAACTCAACAGGGAAGGCTGCCCTGTGGGTAAGTTCACCAAGGCAGGGTGAGCATGGCAATTGACTTTGTTTTTTGCATTTTTTTTTACCTTCATAGGCCAGACTAAAGGCCTTGGACTGCACAGCTTTCCAACAATGGTATCTACAAGTGATCATTTGACCGTTCCTTTGTTTGACATCAACCCTTCTTTCTTTACAGAAAGGTTCTTGTTTCACGAAATTTTATAAAGCAACAACCCTTCCCCTTCTCAAAACATGTGGGGAAAAGAGGTGTTCTTTTCACTAGGCAGTGCTGAGCTGCTGGAGGGCAAACAGTTGGGTTCAGCATTACCCAGGTGTAACAACAAAGATGGCTAAAAAATKTATCTTTTTACAGTCTAATAAGGCAAGAGTCTTGTCTGAGCAGACTTCTGCATTTAAGAGACAARCTATGGAAGCACCTGCTCTTGTGCTATTCAGAGAAGTTCAGACCTAGGTAATTTTTGCAATCAGTTCACTAAAACTACCAATAAGTCAAAAACATTCTTATGAAAGACAGAGCACAGGACTCACTTGCACAGTGAAATGACTCTTCTTGACGGTGGCCAGGAGTCACAAAGGGGTYAGTTGTTCCATTTCACACTCTCCAAACACACAAGTGCTTGGAGCAGAGCAGCTGGGCTCCCAGGTACCACAGCTTGTGTCATTCCCATGACCAGCAGTGTCCCTGCAGGCTGGGCCACACTGGAATGCTGCTGGAACATGAGAAACAAGTATGGGTGTTCAGTGATGGCTTCATTGATACACTGTGATGCTGAAAACACTTATTTAAAAAAAGGACAAGCAACAGGAACCTTATAATCATCCAAAAATCAAGTCCCTCAGGGCAAACAGGGCTTTTTCAAACACATCTGGATGTCCCCAATACACCACTTGTTGGCCCTGCTTAGTCTCTCCTGATGGAAGTCTGGAATTCAGCAGCTGCCATGGTCTAAAACAAAGTTGTGGGTTAGCTGAGACCCACCTGCCTTTTGCTGGGTGAAGACCTAAAAGACTTTGGGTCTCCAAGCAAATCCACCAGCCTCCCTCTGTGCATGGTCCCATGAATGGCAGCCCTGCAAAACACGTCCCTTCTGGCCTTCCCAGATCTTCTGATGTCCAAACCATCCTGTGCTTCAATGGATGGAAACACACAACAACTCCAGCAAAAAAAAGCACACCAAAACATGGATAAAATGCTCAGAAACATTTCAATAACCTTCTGCAGCTGGAAGCCTAATTCACATTAGTACTTTTAAGAACTTCACCTTGTGTTTCAGGTAAATTAAAAAAAACCTGGGTCTACTTGTAATCAAAACTAAAACTTTGAAACTGAGCCTATTTCCACTGGCCTCAGCAGGACTTGGATCAGGCTGACATTTTTGTTTGAAATAATGTAGTTGAGAGCCTGCACTAAGTGAGTGTGTTCTAAACATTACCTCAATCACATGTTTATATGGAATTATAGTGCTCCTGTTACTTCACTGAGCATTCATATTTGACCAAAATTGCCACTCCTTTATGATTCAAGTTGTCCAACTCYTCATGGCAGCTAGAGATACCTCTTGGCCTAAGGGACAGCTGCAGATGACTCAGAAAAGATTGAACTGTTTTATATGATTTTCTTTCCAGGATGAAAATAATTTGTCCTCATTCTTCTGAACAGAAGCCTTTTGTATTTGGGTAGGATTTTTTTGATTGTGGGGTATTGTTTTTTTTTTAATGGCACAATTGACCCTCTTCATTCTTATGAGAAAAAAATGTTAGAAACAAAACCAAGACAAAATAAYCTGCTGCAAACTTCACCAAGTTTGAAAACCACCAGAGGCTCAGTTAACTGCTCACAAGGAGTTAAACTTGCTTGTGAGTAATTACTAAGCACCTTTCAAAATAAACAAATAATAAAAATAAACAAAGAAAAAGTTTGTCTGTCTTAATCTACTGTGTTATCACTAAGTTTGCCCAGAAAGCTTCTGTAATTCTAATAATGTGAAAAATAATTTCTTTGTCCTTATGGACAAAAAGCCTTTTTCAGCTCATTGTACACTGGAAAAATCTTGACTGCAAGGTGCTTTGTAATTTGGTTCTGATATACACCTTGGCTAACAGGTGTAATTAAAAAYCCATTGTAATCATCCAACAAGCAAATCAGAGCAGTCCCGAGAGGAGCTGAGCTGTGAGAGCCTCTATTTATAAAATCATATTTAATGTAGTCTTATCTCTACACTGAAAAAAACATCTGTTTAACATACTGTAAACAAAAATATTAACGTTCCCTGGCCTTTTTGTCAGAATGACTTATGACGTGATCTGCAACATATGCAATTAAGGTGTAGCAGAAGAGCTGCCTAATTTCTAAGGAAACAACTACAAAAACATTGTATGTTTGCTCCGGGTTGATACTTTCAGCTCAGGACTGAGAAAACAAGCACTGATATGGTGGGAGCTGTGGGGGATTTAAGAGAGGCTTGGTCAAGAATTTGCAGCCTCTTATTTGTTTTATGTCTCAGCCCAGACAAAATAGAGGTGGCAACAATTTTTTTGCCTATGATTTTGTCTTCAGACTGCAGGAAAAATACATGTTGCCTCAAGTGTTAATGAGCTCAAATTAAAAAAACCCAAAAACAAAACAAGCATAAACAAACCACCACCAGCAYTGTATCAGAGTAATAAGCATATTTGCATAATCCACTCTCTCCCATGCATTTATAGATAACCACATCTTATATCCAGAAGAYGAGTTGCAGTTTGTGCTATCATGAGGATAAAAATGGGAATATAAGCACTCTGTGATTTAAGAAGTTCAACTAATATAACACAATGAGACCAACAGAAATTGGCCCAACAGAATGAGACCAACAGAATCATCGTCAGTGTCGTTCTAGGAATGTCAAGCATAAAGTCAAATGTTTTCCACTGCCCCTGTGAAATCATGTCCCCCACCAACACAGCGTGAGCCATCACACCTGAATTCATGTGTGCAGCAAAAACCGGAATAAGGACCAGTGCCGAGCTGGAAATGCTCTGACCAGGCAGAGCCTGGAGCCCAGCACTGCTCATGCCAGTACATCCTGCAGTACACCCAGAGCTGCTCTCACAGGCAGGRGTAGCTGGAGCTCTGCTGGGAACCTGGGCACCCTTAAACACCCACTGCTTCATGCTAGCCTGGGCCAGTTGCCATCCAAACCCAGCACRTGGGGCTTTCTTTCAGCCCATATGTACTGATCATCTTCTTCCTCCATTTTTGTCCCTTTGTTAGTTCACGGAGTCCCATTACAACTACACTCCTGGAATGAATCAGCTTATCTTTAGGGATAAAGCTCTATTTCCCCAGTTTAYTGTGGCCAGGCCTTTATAAGGGTGGATATTAAGTGCAGCAATAATTATATTTTTGAGGTAACAGATAATTGCCTATAATTATGTGTTGATAAAGCAAATGATGCAGATGAGCAGCATCCCAAGAACCTGAGGAAATTAGATCAGAAAAGTCTTGACAGCAAAGRTATGCTTTAAGACAAGGAACTGAACCATTCTACACTGCCTGGTTTGTTTACTTCCACTTTTCACATGGAGAAAGCATCAGGTTGTCTATATGGTTTCCACTTTCTGGAGACACTCTTTTTTTTGCTATGTTAAAATGTCGATGTACAAATGGGAAGCCTCATATGCAAAGTCCAGAAGCAAACAATCAGATGGCACTTTTGGTTCCTTCAGAAGTGCCTGTGTATGGTGTATGTGTAAAGTACACCATTGCTTGCCTTGGCAAAAAGGTGTCCTTGAACTCCAGGTTACAAAGTCATGAAATACAGCAATAAATTATTGGAACGGGAAAGCAAACAACACGGGGTGAGGCAGTAGCATGCACGAGTTTACTGGAAAAACGTCCAACTGTAACATTCCCCGAACCCAAAGGCAGTAGGTGTGCTGTGCTATCAAAGGTCTTCGTAAACAAACCCTTGTTGCGCGCGCTCCAAGCCGTGGCTGAAACTCTGTGGCTGCTGAAGTCAATGAAAAATTTCTGGCACACATGATGGCAACAGGATCCTGTCCTGTGAGAGAAACCTGTGCTAACGGTCCCTTGCACAGGGATGTGTGGTTAACTTTCAACATCTGCTCTTGTTGTGAACTGGTGCAGAGGGTATCTCAATTCAGACAGGAACGGTTGATGGTTATTGTCTGTGGAGCTCTCATGGCTGAGCCACCTACAGCAGCAGAATTACCTGCTGTGTGTTCATTTCCAAATGGATAACTTGATAAACAGATGGCATGTGGCTTGCTTGGGTTTACATGATTACAGTTAACAGCAAAATATACCTGGTTAAGAGAAATCACAGGACAATCCAGTTTTCAAGTGCTGTTTTTCCTTTGAAAGCACTTCCAACTGACTCCAGCTACATAGCTGAGCCATTTCCCTGCTCTTCTCAATAGCACAGTTGAGTAAAAAGGGAAGGATTTCCTCTGATGTTCACTTGAGCCAAGAAACCAAAACAACCTCAGAGCTGAATTTACCACTCTTCCTCAACCACCAAGTATCAGAAGGGACTGTGTGAGATCACAACCGACTCACAAAGAAATTAATTTGGTGTTGACACTTCACGGCGCTTTGAGATTGTAAATCAGAGGCTGCTTGGCAGGTAACAAACACCACCTCCCTTAAACACAAGAACACAGCAGCTGAGGAGACCTTTCTGAGTCATCAGGCACAGTCCCCCACTATCACGGATTGCAGCAGCTAATATACCCGTTTCCTTAATAGCCCTCATTATCACAGCAGCTAAGCATCTGGCAAAGTACACAACACTGGCACTGTCTCCCCATAAAGATCTGAGCCTGTGTGCATGTTAGGAGGGAAGAGATATCATTCGTACATTTTGATAGACCTGTGAACTTCTGAAAACAGACAACAGTCGCTTAGAACCCAATGGAAACCTGGGCAGGAAAGATCTTTGAAATATTTCTCAGAGAAAAACAGATATAAAGCAAATTATTCTATCCCACTATATACCYGGAAGGATCACATTATATTTAGGCAACACATTCCTTCCATGCAAAAATTTAGTCCCAGACATTAAAAAGAACAAATAAATCTTTCTAGTTTTAAAWGGGCTATGTACTCAGCTTAGACAGGCACACGGCAGTATCAAGTGAAGTGTGTATTCCCTGTGATAATAAATCTCGTAACGGAAATCAAAGCCAAGCTGAACTGCACGTTAGGCATTAAGTGTGTCCCAAACTGCTCATCTTGCTAAACCTTCATAATAAAATAACATTACAGTCTATAATTACATGGTGCAATGATGCCACAGGAGTAAAGCCTAAAGAAAGGCTTAATTTTCCAGGCTTTGCAACAAGTGTGAATTGGTGTGGGGCTTAAAAGGCATTCACAGCCTGGACCCAAGCCTAGGTGCATATAGGAATATCATATGTGACATAAACCAGGCAAATGGTATGAGTTCATGCTCAGAGTTGCCACGCAAGCACCAGGAAGGGAAGCTCCCAAAGCCACCTAGATTTATTAGAGCTGCCTGTTGCTCTTACAGTGCTGTTTCCAACTTGTCTGAAGAGAGGGACCTGGAAAGGCTTGGAGGTTTTTTGCACTATTGCTTGTGACAAAATGTGAAACAATGGCAGCTAAAACAAAGAAATTAAGGAAAATATCAAAAATACAAATAGTACTTTTAATAGAAATCTCCATTCCTGTGGAGAAAGGTAGCTCAACTGCTTCAGCACAAGACAAATTATCTCCTGGAAGAGCCCCTATTTGTGGGGCCTGCAGAGGCACCCTGGAAAACCTTGGGTGAAATTCACAGCTTTCAGATGTAAAAGCTTGGTTAAATCAGTCATCTTGCTCAGCTTTTCCACTACCTTCTCATGGAACTTCTAACCCATGGGATACTCCACTGTTATGGAGTCAATAGAAAATGATGAAATATCCTCCCAAAGTTCATGGAACAAATTGTTTGGGAGCAAGCGCAGCCAGAAGTACTAAAATGATAATTTCAATATCTGACTTAAAGAACATTTTGGGGATTATGACAACATTTAATTTTTCTTCTTTCGGTGACCTGAAGTATTTCATTTTGAATCAAGACATGCCAAAACCAAAAGAAAAATAGATCAGTGTTATACTGAACTGAAATAAAATGACTTATTTAGACTCTGAAGAGAGAGCCAGCATTTAGAAGGAAAGCAAGTTTTATTCCAATCACTTTGATTTTGTAATAGCATCACCTTCCCATTAAAATGATCTTCAGAAGTCTCTATCAAGCTCTATGACTGTGTGACATATTAGAGTTTTAGACAATTCTGCGGATTTTTACTCATATTATACTCATGGATCAGAATTTAACCCTGAAGTAACACTTGCAATGAAGTACCTGTATTTCAGCTCTTTTTTGTCTTTCTTTTTTTAAACAGACTTGATAAAAAAAAATCCTGTTACAAATTCAGACTCCATTTTACTGAACTAAAAATATATTTTTATATATATAAATATAATAGCAGAATAGAATCTAATAATTAGCCCTTACTTATCTAGGACTTAAGAGCACAGGAATTGTGCATTAAACAACAGATCTCATTTGCCATTTTGATGCTTTCTGAATATTCTGAGCCATTTTTATGCACCAAGCTTGTAACTGAGAAACTGGTGCAGAGTAAGCAACTGATCCAAAGATCAGAGGGACAATTTCAGCCTGTGCTGCTTAGGATGATGCAAAATCCCCACAGGAAAGAGGAGAGCATCGAACCTAAAGGTTGTGGGCTTAAACCCAGGCTGTGGGGTTGGAGGAGCCATTCTTGACTTTCTCTCGAGCAAAAGCAGGGCAGTATCACTAATCTGCCTCCCGCAATCTGCTCAAGAGTTGTATCAGCAAGAAGAAAGTACCAGTAGCTATTTTATTTACGGATATGTAAGGCCCATAAGGGTCACATAAACAGCAATAGAGGAGGGAAGAGGTCATGGCTCTCCTACAAAAACTATCCAGAACCAGGCACATGGCAGTAGGTCAAACATGGGATCCCCCGAGCCACGTGAGAGCTGCATCCAGGTGTCTGCACAGCCTCCTCAGAAACTCCAGCTGAGTTGGAAAAACTACTCATTATAACATCTCTATAAATGCTKTTGTATAATAGGATGACTACAAGAAATAAGTCTCCCTACAGACTTCTCTGATACGCTCTTCCCTTACCCACTCTTCAGAYGCTTTTGGCAAACACCGGTGAAAACAGACTCTTGAGGTGTGGGGTTAATTGTTCTCCCTTTTCTGTATACATAAATATTCTGCAGACTGAGAATTGCTATTTCCAGAAATATACAAATCAAGTAAAAGTTTCATATCCCCAACTCATGGATAATTTCAGAGCCTGAATCATCTGGTTTGCAGCAATTAAAACAAAGGGCGCTTGTTCTAAGGCATTGTTTTCACACTAGAAAGCCCAGTCTGCCTTCAGCTGTCTTTACCAACTAGGAATTCAAGAAGAAAGGAGCTATTAAAGTTTTCTCTCCCCAGTTTAAATGTGGCACAACACACATTCCTGGCCAACTTTTCAGACTAAACATCTTAGTAAATTCTTCCTGACAATAGTTAGTGACAAGCATGTCAAAACCAACAAACTCAGTCACATACAAGGCTTATCAATAATTTAGGCTTTTCCCCCCAYGAGAGACTGTGTGTTTTGCAATAATGAAATATATGATTTTAAAAATAAATAATAGGCTGTTGTCAGGCCGATTGTAGCTAGAAGTTATGAATTTGATTGATTGAACATTTGAGTTCATTCTCTCTAGCAAGATCAAAGCGAAACTCTTCCATTTGCCCAAGGCCACTTGCAATTTATTTAGAGATTGTGTTCATATCCCAGCAGGTAGCAATATTGGACTGAGGTACACAGAAAATCAGCTCTTTGAGGTTTTTTCTGAGTCCAAGGGATGCAACAAATGAGATTTTTTTTAGTTCATTAAATCATTAACCACTTAATCACTAAAAAACACAACATCAGTTGCATTTTCCCTTAGTTAGGTGTAACAAGGAAGCAGTCATGGTTTTGAAAACCTCCGTTTTGATGTCGATGCTTTTGTCAAATATGATGAGCCTGTATTTTTTATTTGTATGGTTATTTGCCCCCTCCCTCATCTTTGGTTTAATTAGCATGGCAGAAGGTAATGACATCCAAAAGGGACAGGCACATGAATTGCAATGGGAAATCCTTTTAAGAGCAACATGGAAAATAACACATGTGCATAAAAGCACACAGAATATGTTTGTATAGCAAATATTGCAAGTACCCCAGTGCAAAGGGGCTCCAAACAAGTCAGCCTAGACTAATGTGAAACCTTCAGCCACCCTGAGACACAGCCAAGATCAGCTGTTTTCCCCCCTCCCGAGACAGCATTCACATGCTGACTACAGAGGTTTGCAGGGCTCTCTYGCCAAAAAAAGAATCATTCTTTAGCTGTCCTGTATTCGTCCTACATAAGATTTGGGGATTAGCAGCATTAAAAGGAACAAAATGCAACCCAGAGGCAGCGGGGTCAGCGCAGGGGCCGAGCAGCAGCTCGTTGGCAGCGATGCCCTCGCACGCAGATCAGCAGCGCTGCCCGGACCTGGCGGGGCTGCCAGCACCAGAGAGACCCCGGCCCAGAGAGCCTGCACAGACAGAGACATCACCATGAGCTTGGAGGGGGCAAGGAGGACTTCCAGGAGCRGGGTGAACCCCCCTCAGAATGAGAGAGAGGGTTTGTAGGGAGCGTGGCAGGTCCAAGCTGGGCAATCAGTAGTCGGGAAGAGGATGGCCAGCACTGCGTGGTCAGGGTGCCTGGTTCAAGGCTGTGACAAACCATGACACTTGTGGCCTTCACACCAGTGGGCAAGACCTGTATTTCCCAGTCAAGTGGATGAAAGGCGTCTCTTGATCTGGTGACAGCTTGGATGAGGGATGAGGTCTAGATTCAAGGCTCTGGTTAAGTGCAGCTTCAAAGGGCTTTGTCTCCACTAGTGAAAGCACGGACTGGGAGCAGACCCATCCATCCATGGGTGAATGAGCAGCAGTGCTAGGATCTTCTCCAGAGGGGTTGGCACTATCATGCCAAAAAGCAAAGGCAACTGGCATCTTGTACTTCCTGTGCAAGAGTTCTCCTTGGATCTCTGAACCCCAGCTAATAGAAGCAGAAACCAGGAATTAGGGATCCAAGAGCTTTAAAAAAAAAAAAAMCAAATTAAAGATCTACTTGTAAAAGTAGATCTCACAGTAAGAGCTGGGAACACAACCAAGCAGTCCCAATCCTGCTGTTCCCAGTTCTCCTGCTCGTTAAGGAGAGCAAAGTTACTCCAGTTGTGGAGAAATGTGACTTGATGGACAATCAGGCCCAGTAATACCGGTTGCAGATGGGCCACKTCAGATCGGGGGGAAGCATGGCATTGAGAGTTATCAGGGAAAAGTGACAGCTATCATCTGCTCCTGATATCTGAAAAAAAGGAAGGGAAGGAAAAGCTGAGCAAACACAGAAGTGTCAGGGGTTTCTTACATACAGTACCTTCAATGTAAATACGGAGCTAAAAAAAAATACAGTGAGTGTTTTCTCAAAAAAAACAAACTTCATTAAAGTTTCCCATAACAGACCAGTACCATAAGTGGCCACCGGTCCAGTTAACACTTCAAGACAGACATACAAGATGTTTATCAAAGAATACAGAGGCTGTACCCAAAGTACAGCTCCTTACAGTGATCACAGTCACTAGAGGGCATTTATGTCCATGAAGATGTCAGACCCAATTGTTTCACTGAAGGTATGATTAGTTAATCGGGCTTGACAGTTCCTGGAGTTCAACTAAACATCTGAGCATGATCATGGGGAAGCAAACACATAAGCACAATTAGCAGAGTTCTTCATAGACTTTCAGAAATGTTGACAGTGAGTTACAAGATCAAGCCTGGTTAGTTTTCTTTGAGGTACAGCCTGAAGGACAGAAAAAACAAAATGCTTCAGCATCCCAAGGCAGAATTAGTGGAGATTCAGCTCCCTCAGGATGAAGGGATAAGAGTAGAGATTCAATCTGCCTACAAAAATGACCTGAAGGGGTGACCAGATTCTCATTCAGAAACAGGAACATCATGTGAGGAATGGAAATGGTATTTTGCATCTCAACGGGTACAAAATGGTCAGTTTGTGTATTTCATCAGGTAGGAAGTTAACCAGAAGCTTACATATATGTTCCATGGTGTCATGACTTGGATATAGTAATATAAACGCTTGGATATAAATGCTTCTTGTATGAATCAGATTTTATTTAATAGCAAACTAGAAAGACAAAGCTGCAGTCAAACCCAGTCAAAGCTGAAGAACTGCCTTGAATAATATAAAGGAGGCATGAGAGAAACATGCCAAAGCTATTACTTTTTAAAATT
Source organism: Amblyornis subalaris (assembly GCA_018881555.1). NCBI lineage: Eukaryota > Metazoa > Chordata > Aves > Passeriformes > Ptilonorhynchidae > Amblyornis > Amblyornis subalaris. The sequence continues at coordinate 2,056,145 of JACAXG010000132.1, read as the reverse complement.
TTATTTCCACTATTTTTCATAAATGCCAATACCTAGGTGATCAAGGCAAGAAAAGAAATCAAACTAGACCACTGGCACCCTCTGGAACTTGTGAAGAAACTAGATATGTTTAGAAAAAATGATGGAAAGTGAGATAATAACATTATTTTTCCATCAAAAAATTTTTCTCTAAACACTGTCTACCCACCATTAAGATAAACCAGTTTGGTTCTAAACACTTTTCTGATTTCAGTGCCAGATTGCCAAAAGATGTGAAACACAGGCTGATCTTTTGTGCCAACACGGAAAGTGAAATGAGTATTATAAGCCTGAGCCTAAGACACAGAACTGCAGGGAGTATTTCAGAAAGTGGGCCTTAAGGCAGTGGGCAGAGCAGGTGCTGTCCTTTGAAGAGAGGAAAACTATAAACCTGGCCTCACAGAAAGCAATGGAGTGGCTGAGCACATCACTATGGAAGACTCCAGCATTTTTTCTTTTTGTGCTGGAAATGCAATTGCTTAGGTTAACAGAAACATTGAACAAAATGTTCTGAATATACCAACAGTCTTGAATCGGTGGTTTAAATTAGCTCTCACTTTTCGCAAACTTGCTCATCCATTATTTGTTCAACCATGACTAAATATTCTGTACAGGGAGAAAGAAATTAACCACTGAATATTGGAGCAAATCTGAGTAAAAACCCCGTAGCCTTCAAAATCACCTCCTAGTTCATGAACAAAATAATTAAAGTCTTGCTAATGACAAAGCATTGTAGTCCTGCTAGTCTAAAAGCACCAGCAAGACAGTAGCGGTAAGGAAAATGTTGCCTTATATTAAGCCAAATGGTCTTGCCTCTCCGTGTAGCCCTTGCTTGTATACTTTGATAATTGTGGCTAGAGCATGGAAGGTAAATTCACCATTTGGACAGGTGACTACCAAACACGAGATAGATTAACACCAGTATTTCAGCTTTCACCAGCTTTCTAGCTGGTTTACTCCCACAAACTCTGCCTCTTTATTAACACAATGTGATCTTCCCCAAATGGGTAATTTTGCTCCCCTTCCTTCCAGCTTTCTGCACACGTATCCCATGGCCAGGACAAAGGAAGGAAAATTTGGGGTTTATTATTTTCTTTAAAAAAATGAAAAAATCCAGTGCCGAGAAGAGAAGGTTTTACCATTACCTAAGAACAGCTGAAACTACAGAAAGGCTGATCAGCATTCAGTGTCCAAGAAGGTGCATGCAAGAGTAAAACAGAACTTAAATCAATGAGACACAACTTCAATCCAGGAAAAAAATTATAGGCTTAAGGCCTGGTGAAAGTTCCTGTTTCCAAAGGTAATTGGAAGTTCTGTAACTGAGAAAAAAGAAAGAAAAGTCACATTGCACATCAATGAGGTGGAAGAAAGTTCTGGTTATCTACATTGGCAGGGAAATGGTAATTAATGAAAATCACTCACATTCTCTGGCCACTGCCAGCAATGGTTGACAAGCTAAAATTGGCACATAATGATAGCCTGAAAAATGCTGCATATATTGGCAGCTCTTCCTTTTCCTCTTGGTATCCCCCAGCTGCAGAATTTATTTTTAGTTTGTTTAGAGATTTTGGATTCCTCCACCAGTCTCCTGTTCTTGCTTTGGTACTACAGCATGGTGGGGTCCCAGCATAAGTTCCCAGACATTTAAGAAATGAATAAATAAACCAGTTGTAGCTGTAGCAGGAGATCTAATCCAGAGTAGCTATTTGTGTTTATCATGTGACAACAGCTGGGCTTGTTTAAGCAGTCATCCTAAGCATGGTGAGACAACTTGGAGTTGGCTCCACAAAGAAAATTGAATCCTGGACCTGCAACTTCTGAATTCTTGACCATCTCAGAAGGCCGTAGTCCAGAGTTAAGCCTGAAGGGAACAATAACCATCTGACAGCATGAATCACAAAATTCAGGGCTGAGATCACGAACGGCAAATGCTAAGGAGAGACACAGGAGTCCAATGTAATACCAATAAGGTGCAGCAAGCATTTCAGAAGAATACTTCACCTGTGAACTACTGAAGCAGGAGCTTCTTGCAAGGCTTGTTTACCTTTCCCATCCTCAGACTCAGTATCTTTCCTATTCTTACCCCACAGATCTATTTCATTTGCTTTACATGTCACACAGAAACTGGAGATTGCTCCTCCTAAGAGCACTTGCTGATGAGATAGTATGAAATTTCATTAATTGTTTCAAATCAGAGCCACAAATACAGCATCCTTTAAGAAAGCTGTGTATGTGCAACAGAGCCAAATTTACCCCTTAACATCCATAAAATGCCCTGGAACATTCAGATAAAAGGCTTTAGAGAATTTGACAGAGTAATAATTAAAGCTGACTGCTCCTATTTCAGCTGAAGACACCCTGACCTTCAGTTCAGGCATAGAAAAGCTGATAGTCAAAGCATACCTAGACAGGTGCTGTGCTGACTGTGAAGCTACAGCAGAGCCAGTGGAATTCCAGGGTTTTCCCTTCCACCATGTTGTGCAGTGTAAAGGAAAACCAGCCACCGTGCTTGTGCTGAAGACCTGAAAGGTCAGTGACAAATCACCACGTAGGATACGGATCCTGTCTCTCCACTTTTGTTTTGTTTTCCTGAGCACGCTGAAAAGAAACCAGTGAACCTACAAATGTGCTGCTCTGACCTCTTACATTGTTCCCTTGGGCTCAGACACCAGTGCTGCTATGAAGCAGCTCCGAGCTGGCATGGCATTGTGGCATTGACATGCAAATGAACAAAGCCAATGGAATATCTTCCAGTCCTTATGAATGCTTTATTTTGGTCTTTTTTTTCCTTATTATTTTGTGGTTTGTTTTTTTTTATAGGTTGTATTTACTTTTTGATGCTTTCATAGTCTCCCAGAATAACTTAGATGTATTCCTACTTCAACTGCTACATTTTTTTTCCCCCAGCAGACTTAGAGCCTTAGTATGTGTTTGTTTATATATACATATAGATGTGTGTAAATTCAGCTTACTTTAGGAACAGGAATATTTTAAGCATTTCAACTACAAGAAAAAGCATATGATGATTCTTTGAAATTCCTCAGTGTAAAACAACTGCAGCTGCCCCTGTCTTGCTTTAAAATCATCAGAAAATCTGAGACCTAACACCCAGCAATGATTATTCAGCTTGCACGAACTGGCAGGCTGTGCACCATTCAGGGGGAAAAAAAAAATAATACATTTCCCCCTTCCTCTTTTGGCTCATCAGAGATAAGCCAAAAACTCAACAAGTAAAACCCTGACTGAAACTTTTACTGCAAAATTGTTCCAGAAATGCACTTTTTGCATAGTTTAATTGTCTGTGTTTAGATCCCCCCGAGTCAAAAACAACTCCTCCGACCCCTTCTAGCAGCTATCTAAAAGAAAAACACTGAAATCTTCAGGGGACTTAACTTGCAATAAAGGTACAGGGCAGGCTTTACCCAATCTTCCAAGTGCTTAAATCCAGAGTTCTGGGATGCCTGAGAAGGCACTGAAGTTGTGTGCACAGTTTACCTTGGAGATGCACATCGGGCAGCTGCACCTTTTGGGTACGGGCTACAGGAGAATGGGAACACATTCATCTGCTGTGGTTGAGTCAAAAAACCCAAGCATACTTTTTCCCCCTACATTTGACATCAGGGGACATTGTTAACAATGAAAGCAATGACAAAGCTCTTCTGCTCAAAGAGCTCACTGGTTTCAGACACCGTAGAGATGTAGGTTCCTGTAAAAGGTGCTGAATGCTGTTGTGTGCTGTTTCAAAGAGAAATGRCATTTGTACCCTCCCAGATGCTTGCTGAGTGCCATTTCTACTTTCTTCTACCTATTCCTCCCCGAATTGTAACTTTTTTACATTTGTCTCAATTATCAAAAGCGAAACTTGACAAACACCGTAATGAACCCCGGGCCAGGTTTCTCATGTGATCTACCACTTTGTGCAAAGACAAGAAAGAATTTTTAGAATTTGACCAGCAAAAGGACCTCAATACTAAGACGTATTTTAAGGCTTCTCTGTGTGTTTTTGTTGGGGTTTTTTTTAATGTATATAGCAATAGATATTAAAGCACTCAGAATAGCTGAAAATTCTCACATTGCTTAATAATAGCATTTATTTTAACATCCTTGGCTATAAATGGGATCTTGAGGTTCAAGTCAAGAGGGAGGGTTTGTTTTGTTTGAACCACAGAGCTGTGGTGCAGTGGTCCAGACAGTCCTAATTTTATTTAGCTTAGGAAAAAACAGGAGACAAAGTGTTTACATCTCCAAGTATCTTCAATATCTTAGTTTATTGCTAATACCAGACCTCTGTGAATCTCATCCCCAGGCCCAGTATTGCCATTGATTACCCTGAGGTTTTCAACAAGCTGCCAGCCCATGAATTCTCCAGAGAATGAGAACAGCCAAAAATAAGTGGGTGGGGTAAAGAGGAAGTGGATGTTTCAATTCAAAGGATGCTCTATTAAGCACAAATTGGCTTGAAAGAACAGGAACGTAAACAACACACCACCCTTGGCAATGGGCAAGTTAGCAAACAAAAATAACCCAGGACTTTTTGTAATGGTGCCTGATAAATAGCGAAACAGCCCTAGATTTCATTTAAATGTTAAAACTGCATTTGGATCTGAAAACAAAGGATAAACATATTTCTTCTGACATTTAGTCATGTCTGATGACATCCAATTTCATTGCTTTTTCTTTATGATGTAATTTTTGTAAGTGATACCAGTTGTCATCAAACGTCATAAAAGCCAGATTTGCCCGAAGTCCTCAATATTTATTGTCCTCTTACAGCAGAGCCTGTTTCGAGTTTGGCGCGCATGGCTTTAATTGTTTGACGGAAGAGTTAAGCCCAGCCTTTCCTAGCATAAAACACCAGGCTGAGATGGATCTGCTGACATGATGCAATTGAGATCTTCTGGCAGCTGGTGCAGCAAATGCCCTTTGAGGGGGAGGGGAAAAAAAAAAAAAAGAGGGTAGAGATGGGGCTGTAGCTGGATGGCTGGATTAGTAACAGGATACTGAGCTGTTTGCTCCTGGGGCAGTCATTCGAGTCCTCCCCGGGCTGGAGCACCCACCACCTCCTGCCTCTGTAGGGTCACTGGGCCCCCACAGAGCAGGGGCAGGTGTTCCCAGCATTACACAGAGCATTAATTAATGCCACAGCTCTCTAGAGGAGCCAGGAGAGAACAGTGGGAAACAAACCTGCCCTCAAGGATGAATGTGTTGAGAGACAGACCAGCCTGAGCCACTGCTGTGCCTGCCTTGGTCAGGGAGACACATCCAGCAGTTCCTGGAAAGACAGACCTCTGCTCCTTCAGCCTCTACTTTGGGCCTCAAATCCTATATGTTGTGGGATCACGGGGAACAAAGCCAGCAAAACCCCCCCAAAAAACAACAAAACAAACCCCACACCCTCTCCTCTCTACCACTTGTTCTTTCACCATTGTCCAAACCCTATGTGTTATGGGAAATCATGGCATATCCCTCAGAGGCACTGCTCATCTGCAGGAACATCTTAACCCATGGACATCCACAGCACCAGACTCTCACAGACCCATCCTACCCATTTATTCTCTCCTTTCAGGAGATTTCCTAGTCTGTGCCCCTCTTGTTTTGTCAAAGGGAAGCAGTTTAACTTCCTGGGTGTTTCAGTCCTGACTGGAAGAAAAACTTTTGGCTATGTGCAGTCACTAAAGCACAAAAATGAACAGGAAAAGCCCATTTAAAAGAGATGGGGACTGGAGCAGTGAAAGTTTGACAAGGAGAGAGATGCAACAAAGAGAGAGAAAAGGTGACATTTTTGGAAGGAGCTCTCTAAGCTTGAGCCTCTCTGGAGAGCTGCATAAAATTCACTGGAGCAGCTGAAAGCAAGGAATAAAATTCACCTGACTTGTCAGGAGAACATTGTTCACAAAACCCTGATAATTTGGCTTTTAAAGCACACAGACTAACTCACAGATGCAGAGGCTCAGAGAGAGGCACTTCTGATTGCTTGCCACATTTCGTTTAACTGGGTGGGTTTTGTTTTATTTATTTAATTTTTTTTTTGGTCCACACAGCTGGTAGAGGGAGCCTGTAGCAGCTTCAGTTCACATTTGTCTTTGTGAATATTTTATGCCACCACTCAGGATATCAGCACTAGATCACCAAACCTCAGCACGGCACAGGTGCTGTGCAGCTCAGATGTGCCTAGGATTAGACAGCCTAAAAATCTCATGCTAAAAAAAAAGGGAAGTTAAAATTTCCAGACCTTACTTACAGTTTTAATTGGCTTTCTAAGTCTCCTCACACATGGCATGAGGCAGACTGCATTTTGCTAACAGGCCTGCAACACAGGGAGGTTTGGTCAGGATCTATTAAAACCTGTTTTCATCACATGCTTGACTTCCTTTAGCAGTGCTCTGAGACTCCATGGTTTTCTTTATTTGTTATTTTGCATTTATCAACCCTGGGTCCTTCATGCACATTCATTAAGGAGATCTCACAGCTTGCCTGTGAAGTGGGTTTCTACTTCTGCTCATTGCATTTCATATAGAGGAAAACCAAGCTGGGCAACAGCTTTGTGTGCCTCCAAGGGGGACACCAGCACATGGTGAGGAGTCCAGACCTTTAGAGGAGGCTTTTGGGAGAACGATCACATAGTTGCCACCTTCCTGACTGTGCCCAGGAATGAATTAAACCACTGTGTTGCTTATTGTTGCCTCTCCAGCTGTCTGTAGCTGTAAACCCCATCGGGGTACAATGGAGCAGGTTTGTGTCAAGCTGATGTGGGGACCACAGAGGGGGACGCCTGCCAGCAGCCACCCACTGGAAAGGACAAGGGGCTGAGCCAGGATGCCAGTGTACTATTGGGCAGAAGGTGCCTGACTCAAACATAACCAGCCTGCTGGCTTGTACTGGTGCCGACACATGCAGACCAGTTGCTTTCATCCATACAGGCTGCTCTGTGCATGGGGAGGGAAGTCCAGAGCCCCAGAGAATGGCAGTGGGGTTGCCAGCCTGGTTGCTTAAGCATCAGAGGTGGTTGCCTGTCTCCACACCTGCACTGATAGCTCCTGGGGTTTCGGTAGGCAGCAGTGGTCTGCTACAGCCTCACAAAGGCTGCCAGCTCAGGGCAGGGAGCACCATGGCTCTGCTCCCTTAGCAGGGTTCCTGCATAGCAGGAGCAGCAGGACAGCCAAGTCCAACAGAAGAAAAAGAAAATATGCTCTGCATTAGACCATGCACCAGTACCTAATCTGGGGAACTCCCCTTCCTTGCCCAGTATGAGGCAAGATCTCAGCTCAGGATCCAAGACCACCAGCTCGAGATACAACCTAGCATGATTTCAGCAGAGCCTGCACTGGGAAATCCAAAACCCCAAGCCATTGATCCCAAACCTTCTTACCCTCAGAAGTGATGCTCTTTGAAGCCTTCCTCCAGCAGCAGCTCAGCTCCCTGCCAGGCTCTCCCACATGCCTTCTCTGGAGCTGTACCACATCATATAAGAGTTTTGCCTGCCTGAGGATGTCATCCTGCTGGCTGATGATGCATCAGGAGACGGCCCAGGGGAACCTCCTGGTCATCAGGGTGGTCTTTGATCATTTCCATTTGTTTCATGCTATATATGTTATACTGCTGGGGGAAAATCTCCTCTCTCTCTATCCGTGTTCCAACTCTCCGACAAGGGCTTGCCTCCAAGAAATTTGCAGGCAGCTGAGAACTGAGTGCAGAGGTGGTGACACTATCACTTTTCAGACACTAAGCTATCATATAGCTTTTGCTCATCTTGGAGCCTGGGAGCAGTAAGCTTGCCTTTGCTTTCAAAAACCATAAAATAAATCTTGAATCTACTCTCATTTTCAAGTTTTGTTGAAGAAGTCAGTTTGGTTTTTCTTTTTCACTAAGAAATCCTGCTACAGAAGGTAATGTAAAATAAGTATTTATTTTCCTGACACTTCAGGTCTGCACTTTTTTTTTTAAAAGAAAGAGTAAGAATTGAGTAAAGAACATATCCTTTGCCAGATCACCCAGTCCAGAAGACAGTGTAGCAACACCATTCTTTTTAAATCTTAGAAACCTTAGATATAGATCCTAAAAGGAATGACACTTTTGCTACAAATTATTTTAATTTTGACTAAATTTTTCAATTTTCTATTTCATTGCCAAACAGAAGTTCTACTCTCCTAGAGGGGGAGAAAAACGGCCCCTTTGAAAAATCTGGTGCCTAAGATTTTTTGTCGAGTTTTCAAACTCTAGTGCAGCTCTGTTACCTTGGGGAAGGCTCTTTCCAGGACAATGGAGGGCAGCCCCAGGGGAGAAATGACTTTGAAATATCATGGAAGAGACATGATAAAGGGTTGTAAACATGCAGGTTGGCCTTAAATATAAATTTCAATAAAAACCTGGATTACAGGACCATGTGCATACTGGCTGCTCTTTAATGCAGTGCGTGGGTCGGTCCTAATGGCACCATTCAGTCCTTCTAGTCAGTTCAGTATTTCTAATGGTGAAAGGTCATTATGCAGATTTCTGGTAACTACTGAAACATTGTCCAGTAGAGACAATATCTGGTGATCTCCCATTTGTTATAAAGCTCTGGGAGTACTAACCTTCATTGAACAGCACATTGAATTTTGGGTGAGTGCTATGTGATGTGAAGATTAATAATGTAGGCATTGGGAAATTGTGGAGCACAAATGGAAGAAAACTACATAGACTGCTTTTACTTGATGATGGAAATCAATGTTTTCCTTCCAGTCAAGAAATAGTGGCAGAGGAGGCAATGTAAGGAGATGTTATAAATGTACCCTGCACCCCCAACAGGTGTGCTCAGCCATTTGGAGTGAGGGTATATGGCAAATCTTTGTAAAAAGAGAGGAAGAAAACTCATACTCACACAAACCTATTGAACAAAACACCCTCTGGTAGGTATGAAGAAGCCTGTTTTCAAATATGTCTTTCATCTCTTGAAGCAACATTAGCTGTCACCTGTTTGTGAAGAGACAGGCTGCCGTGTCCATGGGGAGCTGACGAAATATCTTGGGATAATAGCTGGCCTTTACAGGAGCCTTTACTTAAAAAATTTATTTACCAACGTTGGTTTAACATTCCTTGCTTAAGAGAGTCTGAGTGTCAGCAAAGACAGTGGTTTTTAGTCGGGCTGAAGAGCTGTTAAAACACAATTGTGACTGGAGTAAAGTGCAATGCGAGCAGCCAGCACGGAGCAGGCAGCGTGTTGAGAAGCAAACAGCCCCTGCTTCTGCCCCATGCCTGCAGTCTGGGGCTGGACGGGGGCTCGTTTAGCTCCTGATCCAGCAGTGCTGTTTAAACTGGATTCTGTGGGCTAATTCCCAACTGAACACTGGAAAGTTTAGTTTGTATTGGCAGATGCTGGCTCCAGAAGGTAAACTGTGTGCCCTGCCTGCTTTAATAAAGCAGACCTGTCTGTACGCACGTAACCCTCCCAGCTTCTTCAGGCCCTTTCAGCTCTTTGGATGACACTGGCTGGATGCCAGACCTCCACTGCCCAACAAGCACGTGCCTGAACCCTCAGGAGAGGCTGGAGCACCTCTCAGTGTTGATAAAGCCAATTCTGCTGAAACACACAGAATTTTATCTTTATCCAAAACATCACTGAGCTGGGCCAAAAATACCATTAGCTATTTCCATCCTTATCCCTAAAGTTCACACAATGAAAAAAAGTGAAACATGATGTTAAAAAAAGGTTTGTTTTTTTTTTTCAGATGTAGGAAAATAATTACTCAGGGAAAGACTCATTCCTGTTGTCATATCCATCTTCTGTTTTGAGGACTTGATCCTGCAGGGCTCCTGGCTCATGCTTGCCTCCACCTCTGACTGTCAAGTCTTAATTACATAATGAAATGGAAAAAAAAAATCCCAGTTTTTCCTTAACCTGCAAGCCATTGATAACATGCAGTTAGACATTCCTTTGGGAAAGACATGGCCCTGGAAAGGCACCAGATATGAGCTTGGGGGCTCCAGCTCCGGCGTGGAAACGTTAGTCTGTTCAAGTCAGGCAGTGTGTGTGGAAGTGAGCTGTGTCCTGTCAAAAAGGACACAGGACAGAGTTCATAACATGAATCCAGGAGCACGTGGTTTTACCACTATTCATTAATAATCTCCTTTGTTCCTCCACAGAAAGGTGTGGAGCATTCCAGCTGAATGCACTTAATGGCACTATCCACCTTGGATAAACAATATGCAGTGTAGTGTTCCTGTAAACTCCTTGGCCAAATAATCACTAGGATTCTTGTCAGTGGTCTGAAGAGGGGGGAAAAAGGTCTTTCATGAAGACAATTAGAAGACACTGACCTTCATGCAAATATTTCTTTCTTGTTTCCTTTCTCCTCTCTCATTTCACAACAAAAAGGCTGCTTTAGATGGTCAGGAAAGGACTTGTTTGGGAATGGAGGTGCTGCATTTTGGTTTGTGGGGATTTTTTTGTTTGGCTGGGTTGGTTTTTTTTAAAAAAGTGTATGTAATTTCACAATTAGCCTGCAGCAAAAATTAGCCCTTCATGTAGATTCACACACAAAAAATAGACTTTTTGCTGGGACTGTAGTAAACATTTTTAAAACAGACGTAGCCTGAGGTGAAGCTATTCTTGTGCTTGTGTTTAGAAAGGAAAGGATTAAAAATTGCGAAATAGATCATTCCTGAGTGGATTAAAACTGTAAATGCCTGTTAAAAACACAAACTCTGATCATATGGGCAGATGGTGCATCCCACTATATAACAATGTCTCTGGAAAAATGAAGAGCAATTTAATTGACAGACATTTTCAGATCCACAGTAATATACCTTACAATGAGTAAGTCAGAGTCTGATGCTGCAGCCCTTATTCTTGGCAGTAGTCTTTGCTCACCAGAGCAGTCTACTGGTTTCACCTTTTACCAGCACTAAACTGGGGGGAAAATAAAGAATATCCATGGATAAGGTTTTATCTTTGTTAAGATGACACATTCTCTTCACCCATTCAAGAAATATCGTCCTCTCTTATCACCCTCTCAAGGTCTTCAAGTACCTACATGGGGAAGAGATTTCTGATGGAAGAAGAGTCTTTAATCTAGCAGAAAAAGGCATAATGAGATCCAGTGATTGAAAGCTGAAGTTAGACAAATTCAAACTATCTTATCTAGGAACTTGGTAGATTCCCCATCACTTTTGAAGTCTTTAAGAAGATATCCAGTCTTGATGTAAAAGATATGCTCTGGATCAAACAGAAGTTATGGGTTTGATGCGAAAATTATTGGGTGAGGTTCTGCAGTCTGTGTTATGCAGGAGGTCAGGCAAGGGAATCATAATAGTCCCTTCTGGCTTTAAAATCTGTGAAGCCCAAACACGACTTCAATAAGGAAAAAGCAAGCCACCCTGACGACCTCTTCTGCCCACAGAACTTTAATTTTGGAAACAGAAGCTGGTTAAAGCAGTTCATCAGCCTTACCTGGACTCTGCTTAGCAGACTATTCCTAACACCTCAGGTTATTTCAAAGAAAGACATTTAAAAACAGTCTAGTTTCTCTTTAATAAAAGTAGTTGGAAAACGCTGACTGGTTTCTCCACCAGCATACAGCTATTTCTTTTCAAACTATAACAAATTTATTTTAAACTTTCACAGCAAGCCTTTTATGTTGTTTGTCATAATTCTCAACATCTATTTATTTGATACTCCTTATGACATATTCCTGCAAATGAAAAGGAATTGAATTAATTAGGTAAGAGTCCTACATTTAATAGCATTTATATAGCTGCTAAATAGGGAATAAATAATGTCTTATAATCATATTATTTTTATTGCTTTTCTACTATGTAGCTAAGTTATGAAACAGCTTTCAAATTGAGTCCCAACAATACCAGCTTTCACAGTTTCATCTTGAGTCCTGGATAATTTTCCTTAAATTGCCAGCTCCAGGAGTCATGTGAATATATGAAAATCTTGACATTTCTTTTCAAAAAAAATAATCATTCACTGTGGCTGCCAGTAAAGTTTGAAAACATGATCCTCATTCCTCAAAAGACCTAAGCAAAGAGCTAAGTRAATAAACACCTCCATTTCCTTTTTCATCTTATAATTTTAAAGCAAATCTCCTGATTCTGGAATTTAAACATTTGAGGTTGGCAGTTCCCAGGTGTATTGAGACTTAGCTTCTCCCATGGGGAAGGAAAAGCTGTCTGGGCTGGAAAGGGCCACCTTGGTTTAAGTAACATTGATAGAGGCTTAAAAATACTTTTTTTTTTTTATAAATAAACCCTCAAAATTCAAGAAAAAGCAAAGAACTGAACACGAGATGAAACTTTGGAGAAGCTGGTGGCTTGGTCCAGACCAGGGACTTTGTGTGGCTTCTCCAACAGCACCTTTCCCTCTGTAYTGGTTTGGAGGGCAGCCACTCAACTGGCCCACTGAGCCATGATGACCATCTGGGTCATGCAGCAACACACAGCACAGCCCTGCCCCATTCCTGCACCACTGGCAGCAAATATTCCCTTCAGCATCAGCCAGATGTTTCCTGCACTGGTGGTCTTAAAGAGGCTGAAATCAGTTTCCAGTGACACAGAAGGTTTTATTGATGTGGGGCTGCTGCCAGGGGGTCAGGCACCTTCACTGCTCCTGGAGGTGCCCATGTGCCTGTGGGGCAGTGCAGGGTGTGCCCACAAAGTCCTGGGAGTCACCACTGGACGGGGAGGGGTCTGTGGGGGACAGAAGAGGCTGTAGGTTGCAGGAGAGAATGATAGTGGGACTGTCCCCACAGCAGGGCTAGACACATTMTCTCAAGATTTAGACTGTCAAACCTTTGTCTGAAGAGTAACAGTGTGGATCAGCAGCAAGGTGGGCAGAAATTYAGGGCTTAAATGCCTTAAATGACCACGTGAACCTGCTCACACTGGCAGCAGCAGGGCCCCCAAATGGGCTGTGGTGCAGAAGACGTGAAAAATGGCAATAAATGTAAAAGCCTCTTTAAAATCTCCAGTCCTTAAAGAGGCATGGACACCCTGCCGGCTCTCCAGCTCTTTTCTGTTGTCATCTCACTCCAAACTGTCACAAGATGTCAGTGTTTTCAGATACTCCCGGTATGGCTGAGCAAACAGCCTCTCCACACTGCCTGGCTGACTTTCAATGGCATAAAATTCATCCATAAAATTGAGCCATAAGGTTCTCAGCAGAGTGGCAATACCACAAAGAAACTTGGCGTAGGGACCGCATCAGCCTCTGACAGCGGGATCGAGGTACAGCTGCAGTTCACCCTTGTCCCTGGGGTAGCTGAAGGACACCTGGGTGCCCGAGCTGGGGTGGGTGTTGCTTATTAGGAGCTTGGTGTCAGCATGGAAATCCTCAGAGCATAAATGCAGCAGGGTGAACCCAGAGGAGGGAAGGTGGCAAAGAGGCAAACAACTTTGTGTGTGTGGTTCGGCACGTGCTACAGATTTGCCCTTTTGGGAGGATCCTGGGGACTCAGAGATGGGCCATGCTCTTGTCACAGCCTCCCCATGCTGGCAGTGTGACAGAGAGAGGGACACTGCTCTCACAGCTGCCTTGCTCCTATCAGGCACGATGCAATGAGCAGAAATGAAGCAGGTGGGAAAAGAAGYGGCTGAGATTGTTAATGTGCTGTTACCTAGCAGGATGGTGCTCAGGCATCAGGGCTAATGCATTGGGGTTAATGCAGCCCTGGTTTTGAACCAGACCTTTTTTTTTTTTTTCCCCCTTGAAAAATTCTTTTGGAGTGCTCTGGGATGAGAAGTTTCTTTTAGCTGGCAAATTCCTTAATACCAGGTTTCCCTGCACGACACACCAGTCATGATGACCTCTGGTGGGTAGTTCAATATCCTGCCTATTGATATTTTCCAGGTTCCTTTTACATCCAAAGACCTTAATCCAGACCCCTCTTCACCCATATATACATAGAAGGATTTTCAAGGTCATCCACTCTTCTCAGCAAATACAGAATATGCAATTTCCTACCCACTTCTGACCCTGCTACTCTGAGGCATGGGAGTTATACAAAATGGTGAAGGTTTGTGCTGTGAGCCCTGGGCCTTATCCTCCCAGAGACTTGTTATTCCTACTAATGTTAAAAGTCCAGTTGTAAAATTTAAGAGGTTCACCTTAACATGAAAGGCATCTACAATTACAGAGTTATCTTCAATGTCCCTATAAAACCAAGGCATGGGTTATGAAATCAATGTGGGATCCTACTCTGGAAGCTTTGAATTGCCCTTTTAAGGAGTCACTCATTATCATCATCTAAATAAGAAGAATATCCTACTAGGCAACTGATAGATTCCACCAGCTGGGTAGTCCTAATGTCCCCTTATCCCACTGGACCTTCCTGGCAGTATTGTGATCCCTGCAAGGGGGAAGAATGGTGCTGTATAAGAATTTTTTTCCTCATCTTCTCTATGGGAGATTTGTCTTTCTCAAGACCCAAAGTTTGGGTTTTTAAGAGACCTTCATGGGCACTGCCTGTGAGGCCATGAAAATTAACATAATTTCAGATGGGGGTGTGTTACAGGGGTAAAAATTCCTGGTCCCATTGCACAGAAAACTCCTAGGAAAAATGAATAGGTTATAGTAATGTTTGCAACTCAAATAGATCCATCTGAGTTGAGCCTTTTGTGTTAATACCAAGGTGTTTATTTCAGAGAGATGCTCTAGGTTGGCTGTCTCTGTATGAGACAGGTGATTTATGCTGGGATTGTTTGCCACCAGCSGTCCTGCTGCCTCACAAGCCACACCCTTTGCTGCCATCCCGAGGTTTGGATTTGATTTCCCTTGAGAAAGAAGCTTGTGTTCACATTCCCATCCACCTGTGTTGCCTCAATACAGCATTGTATGTTTCCTGCTTTTTTTACCCTCCCCTCCCCACCCCTGTGAATTTGCTCTCATTGAGTAGCATGAAGAAAAATAAAAATAAAAAAAAAAAGCCCACCTCCTACTAAGAGGACTAAGACCTGGGGAGCCAGCGAAGAGGAGAGGCCGTTGCCTCTAAAGTTCAGGAATAAAAAAAAATGACTTGTTCTTTTGAGCTTGCTGTTCCCTGATGTGACACTGTGATCAGTATCAAATGCTTGGTGGCAAGGATTTTTGTCAAGCTTTCCCAGCTAAAATAGATTTAACCTACCAGTTGCTCTTTGTGGGTTTAACAATGTGTGTGACAATAAAGGGCTGCTGCCGCTGCATTGTTAATACATGAATAGTCCCAGTTCTCTGTATTTACTATTGTGCACTGCAGATTTCCAGGAAGGAGTGTTTGGCTCTGGCTATTGATACATGTCCTGTTTTGCAGAAGGAGCTGAATCAGCCCCTCGGTGATTAGTTGATGTGAAGGGGCAGTTAGGATTTAATTGAAATTAAGGAAAGCACCCGATCGCCTTTGAACTGCTCTCTGGGCTTTCTCCCCTGCTCAGAGGTGCTGTGCCTGGGCTTTGCACTTTGTTGTCACTGCCTCTGCATGTGAGGAGTTCACCCTGTGGGCAGGAAACTTGCAAAACACCAAAATCAAGGAAGAAATCTATTCCTTGATAGCAGTTTGAGGTTTGTTCTTGGCTAGGGCTGGCCAACAGTGCTATGGACAAGAGGAAGAGGCAACAAGAAAGAAACTGATGTGCTCTGTCCTCCAGGAAAAGCACTGTCAGACAGGTCCAAATGAGAAGGAAGCTGCAAGAACCCCCACGGATGCTTCTGGTGACTTCTGTACATGTTGTTTATTCTCATTTTATGTCACACAACTCCACGAGTACCCAGCTGGGACTGGGCTTCCTGGGGTGGAGAAGGATGGTGAAGCAGGGTGTTGTCAGYATCCCAGCGGGCCCATCATGGGAATCACTGACTCCTGCACAATGGTGGGGGTGTGTTCCCACTGCTGCACCATTCTTCACTCGCCCAAAATACCCTCACAGGCTCCACAGGGCAAGGGAACTGTCCATGAACCCTGGCCAGCTCCATGAACATCTCCCCAGGAGCAAATCTCAGCAGTGCCTTTTTTCCATCCTTTCTAAGGCAGTGCCCTCGATGGGAGACACATCTGGCTCTGCCCTGGATGGCAAGAGGCAGAAGAGGTCTCAGGTGACCCAGAGTCAACCCTGGGYGGGAAAGGAAAGTTGCTCTCAGGTTCCAAGAAAAAAAAAAAAGGAAAATCCCCAAAGGGTGAAACATCTCTCCATCCTGGAAGCGATCTCTGCCGGTGTTTCTCTTGGTTTCATTTCCGTAACAATCAGCCACTTATTATTAAATCAATGCTGCTGGGGAAATGGAGTTAAATTAAGGGAGATCAGAGGCAGGAACGGAAGCGACGTCCATATAAATATCTGCCTATATTATATAGAGTACTGTGGTTAATCAATCCTGAGAACAAAGAGCTTGGCTTGAACTAAGGCACAGCCCCAGCCAAGTGAAGGAGCCCTGCTGCGGTAAGCAAGCAAGCAGCGCTATCGACAAGGAAAATGTTTATAAAGCCTTCTCTCCCACTGAAGGAGTTGAAAAACAAGGGTTTTCAGCCCCTGGGGCAAGCACTGGTCCCCTGGCTCTTTGGGCGAGCGCTCCTCTGAAGGTTAGCGAGCACAGGAGCCAGATGAGGGGACAGCAGCTTCTCTTAACTGAGGCAAAAATCTTATTGATTATACGCTCAATAAAAGGTCAAAACTCCCTTTGAGGGTCACCACAGTTGTAGTAAAGCTCTTCCCAGCCCCAGCCCCTCTCCCTGTCTGCTGAGTGTTCCGTGSCAGTCTCTCCAGGTGGACACCTGGGGTAAAAGTGAGCTGCAAATGAGCTAATCATCATTAATGTGTCGGTAGAACCTGCCAGCCTGACATCCCTCCTAATGGCTGACAAATGTCAGGGTGACTTGTATGCTTTTTTTGTTAATTGAATTGGTTAATTAGGTCCCAGAGGCCTGGCTGCTAATTGTGAGCTGCGGTGGAATATGGGTTTAAAAAAAAAATGCCACAACAACAAAAAAACAAAAACCCCCATAAAATCCGATGCAAGGAAGTTAAAACAAAAGGGAGAGATGGGGGGGAAAATAGCACCCCCCACTCACTCACTCACTCACTCACTCACTCACTCACTCACTCACTCACATGCACACACAAAACCTCCTTTGTGTTCTTTACAATCTGTACAGTTACCTTCGCTTAATTTCTGACCTGCCACATGCTACTGCCTTCTTGATGTGTTTTTAAAAGGAGGGTTAGAGAAATTCCAAATCTGCCTTTTTTGACGAGAGCATCTGCTCAGTCAGAAACACAGTCATTAATTTTCTGCCAATTAGCAAAAAGAAAAAGAGAGAGAGAGAGAGGGGGGAAAAAAGAAGAGGGGAAAAAACCCCTCCAGATTTGCATCTTAATTTGTTACTTTGTAAAGATGTTGGTTTTTTTAAAAGTTAAATACTCCCTCCGGTTTGCCAGCCATAGAAAGTGAAGAGATGATAGCAACTTCCCACCAAGAAAAGGCAATTAATCATTATATTTTGCACTTCTGTAGCAGCTTTCATCCCCTGATCTCAAAGCGCTTTGTGAAATTATTGTATTAAGTCTCCTGCCAAGCCCCGGTGAGGGTGGCAGTGTACCAGCAAACTCCTTGGGGCCAAGGTGGTCTTAATCTGCGTCTGCTGAAATGTGCCAAGGACACTAATAAACTTTATAACAAATAATTACTGGTCTACCTGTTTCAGTGAGGGTTAAGCAGAGGCACAGGGAGCACTTGGAGGCTTCCTAGAGCAATACAACCTTGAGCTGGAGGGAACATCTTCAACCACCTTCCTCTGGTGTCAGCATTCCAACTCCTTCTTTATTAACAGCCTCAACTGGCAGCTACAGGCACAAAGATCTCTGGCATTGCAGGTAKTGAAAGTATCAGAGCCAGAGCTGTACAAGAACCAGCTTTTCCACTGTGCAGAATACCCCCCAGACATTAAAACTGTGTCCACTCGGTTCTAAAAAAAAACCGTGGGAATTCAACCATTTTCTTCCAGGCAAAAGTTGAAAACCAAATGCCCAATCAATTGAAACATCTTTTCATAAACCATACAACTTTCCACCATGTCCCAGCACTGCAAACTTCTCTGTTCGTTTCTGCCTTCCTAAAAGAAAATTCATTTTGTTTGAAAAAAATCAAAGCTATTTCTTCTGAATGAATGAAATGAGGATATTTTTGTTCATGGCATTTGTATTGTTTCATTTTTTAATCAGGTTTGTGCAGTTTTAAAGCAACATGTCATAATCCATACATTTCTACAGAAAAGGAAAGAAGGTCCCATTAACATTTTATGATGATCATTCTTACAATAGCCTTTTCCTGAGCCGGTGCTGACATGGGAAGCTGATGTCCTTGCCTGTTTCCACGTGTATTTTGGATTTCTGGGTATTTTTCTTCCTTCACACAACAGAGGGATCCCACTGACTCAGAAAATGGAAACCCAGGTGGTTGATCTCTGGTGTTATTCCTCGTGTGCAGCAGCACGAGTCCGTTTGCCTCAGTTTCCCCTTTCCCCCCTTGGTCGGGGGTGCCCCCAGGAGCCTCCTTGGCCAGCAGGGCACATGCCCTTACTCCCCTCTCTCTGCTCACCCCAAACGCCTACGGGCACCTCAGGGCTGTCAGGAGGGGCGATTTGTGGATGCTGGCAGTGGACTTGCAGCCCTCAGGTGAAGATAAAATACGACGATTATCCCGCTCGCTTCCCCACCCCCTTCCTGTTGGATAGCAAAGTTGCCTCACGAGTTAAAATAAATTGCCTCACGCTCCCCACTGAAAGCATTTTGACTTTGTCTTGAATCGCGTATTCCAGTAGTCATTATACTTCAGCTGCTTCTTCTTCTTCTTCTTAGCATATGACATACATAGCAGTTCAAAAGTTGCAGCGAGCTGCTGCCAGGTCACATTCAAAGGAAAGTATCTGGGAAGCTGGCAGCTAAAAGTATCTGATAAGTTGGCACTGTTACTGCTCAGCAGGAGGAGGGAGAAGTGAAGGAAGGAAGGGGAGGGGGAGCCAGGCATGGGGGAGCAGGGAAGGGGAGAGATTCAAAGGGCTTTTGTTTCTGGATCAGATTCTTCCAGACTCTGAAACTTTTGCAGAGATGTATGTGCCAGGGATTTTTTTTTTTTCCCCTTCTCTTCCTCCTCTCCATAGTTTAATGCATTAAAATAACCTATTAAAAGGCCTATATTTGCTTTCAAGCAGACTCTGAAAGGCGCTCAAGATGTCACTATTAAAACCGGCGCTGTGCTTTGCAGGCGAAGGTCTGTGGTGAGGAGAATAAAGCAGAATTGATTAGCTGCTCCGACTTTGCCGGCCTCACAAAGCCCGCGGTGTGCCACAAGTTGCTAGAGAACAGATCAGCAGCCTCTACCCAGCCCGCCTGTACACAAGGGTGCGTCACTTTGAAATCCAGCTTGGTTCTGCAAAGCCGGTCCGGCATTCCCACAATGCCCCCKCATTTCCCGCTTCCTGATGTCCTATTTTCCCCCTTTTGTGAGTCATTTGGGAAGAGTTAAAATTAAACCATCATGGCACTGCCTTTGAACCCAGAGAACAAAATACCCTCCTGGGAGGCTGCGGAGGGTGTTCGATCCGAGGATCCACAGGACCCCAGCGCAAACACTGCGGCTGTCGCCCCAAGAGGCTTGCTCCTGGCTACTTAATCGACAATGAATATTAGAACAAACAGACTGGAAAATGTTGGAAAATGCTGCAAATGGCCAAAAGCATAAAGCCAAGGCACAAAGGTAACGAGAGGATYGGAGCCCTTGCGTTCTGCACAGAAATGATCTACTCCGCACCTTTGAAATTAGGGAATGGTGTTCGTGTTGTGCCGTGCATCAATCTGACAATCCACCCCTGAGTAGTCATTGTCATTATACCACGGGTCACATTTGTTACAACTCTATTAATGTGTATGAAGTTAATTCCAGTCTAACACTGGTCTAAGAAAATCAGGCTTAATTAAATTCTCCTTGTAATTAAATGCAATTTATTCTTATGCTTTGTGTTATGCTTCTGGCTTGCCCGTGCTATTGTCTGCTGATTATTAGAAATGTATTTATGAAAGGTGTAATGACTGTGTAAGAGCTGTGTTTATAGCAAACATGCAACTAGCTTTGCTTGTACCACGCCTGGCACAGCAGGGCCTTGGCCCCTGAATGCAGCTGGTGGTGTGAGTACTGCACAAATAGAGAGTAGGCACAGGCAAGCCTGATCTCATTTGCCTTGATAGGTGAAGGTTGTATCCTATCAGAGCAGGCTGAAGCTCTGTGTTCCATATTTATGCCTATAACTCTTCTCAAGGAAAGCTCCCACTAGCCCTGACTAGAAAGTGACTAACTTTGGCTTTGCTCTTTCAGAGGTGTGCACATGATTAACCTGGCCTGTTAAAAACAAGGCCACTGACTTTAACAGAGATGAGAGCAACAAGATAGGCACATGTCAGTCCCTGAAAGGTTTGAGACTCTGTGCTGTTTGAACCTGTGCAACTCAGCTGGAAAACACCCTTTTTTCCCTTCATGATTATGCCAACAGCTGCCCAAGGTACAAGCAGAAGAACAGGTCCAAGGAGATACAAGGCAGCAGAAGCAGGTTCACATCAAGAGCTGCTCTCTCCACGCATCTCCTCACCAAAAATTGCCAGCCACTGGGTATTCCTCCTTTGTTTTCAGGGAAGCATTTTCTGAATGGCTCTTCCAAGAACGGAAGCCAAGAGAGAAAGTAGAAAATAATCCAATACCTTCAGTAATTTCCATTTAAACAAATAGCAAACTAGATGCAGAGACCAATCCAGGTCTCCCTTGCTGCTCCTTAAGATAGTTTAATAGAAGGAACACATTTTCAGGTGAGCTGGCACAGGGAGAGTGAGAGTCCGAAGCAGATTGTGGGAACAGTTATTTTCCCCCCCACCACGTATGTTCTCAAATCACCTGCTTATTCTCATTAGCGCTGCATTYGGATGGCTGCAAACGAATAAAAGAAAGCAGGGGCGGGAGCGGGCAGTAAATCCTCCACGTATGAATATGATGAGGAGCTTAGGCAGCCCCCTCCCACTCCTGCTAAAAAAAGTTTTAATCTTGGCCGCTGCGTGCATATTGACTGGCTGCATATTGACAAGCCACCTGCTGAGGCTGCTTCAGCTATTGATAACCAATGCCATCACGCCTAAAGTTCAAACGCCGACCGGCGGCTTTCATGTTTGTAAACAGTATTGATCTGCATAAATCAGCCTGCCATTAGACTGCCGGATTAAACAAGGACGGAGACAGAACATTTGTGAGATTAAATCCGGAAACAGTTAATTAAAAGCTGAGCAATAAACCCAAACTGTAAACAGCAGGCAATTAATTCAGGCATCTGTAGATCTACGTGCGCAGCCCTTCCCAGCATTCCTGGCTGTGCCCCGCACCGGTACCCTGTCCCCCCACCCTGCCACCTGTCCCCAGCACCAGCATCCTGCCTCCTACACCCTGCTGGGGTGCTCCCTCACCACAGTGCTGCAGAAAGGGCTCTGAAAAATAATCTTGAGGTGTAGGAGCAGTTTTTCTGTGAGGAGGGACAGAGGGAAGGCCTCCAGGCTTTCCTGGTGCACGGCGTGGTTGTGTTGCAGCAGGAGACCTCCTTGTGAGCAGCAATGGTCTGGACCCGGGAGAGGACCAAGGGGTTCCTGTCGTCTAAATATCTTTTCTGACACTGAGCCCCACTATGTGGCCYCAGAGTCATCACTCTGGTGTTTCACTTCAGTTCCCCCAGCTGCAATGGAGAAGACAAGGCCCTGGCCTCTTCAATTCAGCCATACTTTCCAGTGACAAATAAATCATTTAATGAAATAGAAATTTCTGGCATTTATGTAAATACTCATTTTTGAAACAATAAAAAAACCCCCAACTAAACGATCTCAAAAACCCCCCCAAACCAGTGAGGTTTGAAGATTTCCAGGCTTTTACTCTTCCCTTTTTGTTTTCATCCCCTTCTTTCCTCTCTTTGCTTTTTCTAATSACAAAATGAGAAAGAGAAAAGAAAGATAGAATGAAAACTGCTTAAAGAAGGGAAAGTTCACTTAACTAAAAGCAAACAAGTAAATTAACAGAAAAATAAATGCAAAAGCTATTTTAAATTCTCCCTTGAAAAGTTTCCCACATGTTCTAACCAGTTCTGTCAGTTACATGTCCTCAATCCACGCCTTATAGAATTACAGTTAAGTTGGCTTCATTACAGATGATTTAATGGTTATTTTACACTGCATGTGGAGAACTTGTAGGCTCTAGAAAGCAGCACAGTGTGACTGAGTCTATAACACTGTGGGATTTATAGGGCCATATCCCTCACAACATTCAAGAAGGATGTGCATTCCCCTACCAACTCTGCTTTCAGAAGTGGGGAATTAGGGCGCAGAAATATTATGGAAAACCAGGAAACAAACTCAGACCTCTCAAGACCTTGTCCAACACCATGACCAATGAGCTATCATGAGCAGCAAGCAGTGTGAACTGTCAGCAGATCTGCACCAGCCCCAGGGGCTGTTCTGCTGGGTTTTTCCTGTCCTGGTGCTCCCTACACAGTCTCATGCTGATTTTATAGAGGGGAATGGAATCCTGTTATTTGTAGATGGATGGATGAATTTTTCTTACAGGGGCTGGCTGTACTCCTACCAATGGTCCCAGAGGATTATAACTGACCACAGTGGATGGCAGAAACACCTTCCTTCAACAAAGGTGAATTCATGATGGTACCAAACCCAAGGCTTCAGCCACCTGTGCTTCCAGGACCATGGTGTGCTCTGCTATGTGAAATACCTATATCTCAGAACCTCCATCCATTTTCCAGGCTTAATCTAAATCACAGCAAACTACTCCCATTGAGGTATTCAATTTGCATAATTTTCTCTCTCATGGGAAGAGAGCAAGAAAAAATATCTAATGAGCAGCACTTGAAATTAAATGCCTGTTACTCATCTTTTTGCAATAGTGTTCTGAGATCATGTCCTGSGTCCTCTGCTCTGGACCATGACAAGAACTGACAATGGCAAGAAAATAGTAGACAAAATATTTTCGTGTGCCAACACTTTCCAGGGATGACAGTTGCCCATCAAGTGTACAGGCAAATAACTTGCAAAAGGAAGATTGCACAGAAGGGTGGGTGAGAGTCCTTTCTTTGAGGCCCAGCATCAGGAATTGGTATTATCACATCAGTAGTTTTAAAATGGGGAACTGAGGGCTTTTAGAGCATAGTGGATATTATTTTTTGTAATAACTGAACTGTAAGATATTCCTGGCCTGCAGAAATCACCTCACTTTAGTAGGCAATTCCTGTGCTACCATCAGCTCACCAGGTTTGATGAAAGGGACCAAAACCAAACCAACTCAATGCAGAAAAGAACCAAAAAAAAAAATCAACCAACCAACCCCTAAAATCTTTATTTGGAAAAGTTTAAAATTGTTAAGTGCAAAAACCCATTTGCAGCACAATGCCAGGATGCTTCATTGGTATAACTGAAGAGCTGTGAGCAGGAAGGAGAGAAATGAAAACCAGAGTGATTCTGGTGGGGTAGGGGGCAATGCCTTCAAGGATTGCAAAATGAGTTTTGCTGCCACTGCTAATCTGTGAGATGCCAGAGCTGCTGCTCTAAACCTCTGGATATCAGCATATATGTTCAGCATGGGCACCAGTAACTCTCGTGGACACTGTCACAAAGTACAGAACTCTGGAGCAATTATCAAAGCTAATGGCAAATAAACAGCACAAAACACATGTGACTTTTGTTACCATTTGAGTTTGATCTTTTCAATTTCCCCATTTTCAAGAAAGTATCTGAAGTCCTCATAAATCYCTCCCCAGAGTGACTCAAAGAGTCACTGCTGGGAGCTGACTGGTCAATATAAAGGATGTGTCTGTTCTGCTCCCTGCTCCACAGAGAGCGAAGCTCACCTGGAAGTCAGAGGTTCAGCCAGGAGTGACTCCTTCCTTCAGTCAGCCCCCCTGAAGGGTGTCTCACATGTGGGGGTGTGAGTTACTTGTTTAATGGACAGAAACCCACGTGCTGGTAAATTAACTTTTACAAGTCCACGTGTTGAYAAATGTGGTACAGATTGCTGTTGTCAGCAGTGACCAGCTCCTCCTGACTGGCCCTGCCCAAGGCCTTCAGCTAAAGGGAGAAGACAGGTCAGGGCTGTGTTTGAGACCTAATAAGCCTCAACCAGTCACTGGCTTTGCTTTTGGCATCCCTGACATGTGCAGCACTTGGGAAATGCAAGTATAATGCTGAATCATGAGCTGATTTTAAAATGACCTCTGAAAGACCCAAACCAGTGACAAGACCTGGTATTGCTCTGGATGGCCAGAAGGACATCGTACTGGACAGGAGGGGAAGGCGTAGGGGCTCAGCAAGGCACAGATCTTTCTCCCTCYTCATCCCATCCCCAGGAGCTGTGACCACACACTAAGCAAGAGCCTTGTTTCTTCCACACCTCYCCACTTCACTTAGGGTTGAAGACCATGTACAATTCAGGATCAAGAGTAGTAGGGGGCAGCAAAGCCTTTGAAGACCCTTCTATTTGGCCTCCCTCCAAGGTTTTGTTACTATTTATTACCTCATGATGTTATTACTGGTATTTAATGATATTATTTTGGAACCCTAGTTGTATGTCAGACATCTGTCAGGAACCAGAACCCTACTGTATTAGATGCTGTATGACACAACGAGAAAAAGAAAGGCAGCAYTTGTCCCCAAAGCTCACAGCCTAAATATAGTACAGCATTACAGCCTTTTGCCTTCATTCAGAGCCTTGTTTTTATCCTCCAGGATTCAGCTTGTAAACTCAGGTGCAAGGGCTGGGTTTTTCTTATAAGAACTCAAGTACCATCAGCGATGACCGGGAGTGATTTAGCTGGTATTACCAGTCTGCTGACTGCAGTGGAGCTCAGCCACGTTCACCCACAGCAGGGCAGGACCTCTGAAATCCATAGATGTTCTTACCTGGGAAGGGTCAAGCTCAGGATAAGACAGTTCAGGGAAATTTCAGACACCAGGTGTTGGAGAGACAGCAGCGAGTTATGGATGCTGCTGCTCCCCAAGGGCCACGAGTAAACGAATTCTCCTCCAGCTGGAGACTCTTATAAATGGCCTTCAGTCCGAAGAACCAGATCTGTTTAAATTACAATGTACGTGTCACAGTATGTAAGAACCTGCTCAAATCATATGGAAATAACTATTCCTGGAACACCCAGGTCTCCTGACATCACTTCCTTGAGAAATAGATCCAATTAATTCCACTGAGAGACCAGAAAAATGGATGGGGGGAGAGGGGAAAGGAAAAGAAAAGCCCTGTCAGTGGAAGGTCAGAAATCTTTGCAGGTGGAGACCCTCTCTTTCTTTTTCTTCTTTCTCTTGTTTTCTTTTTTTTTTTTCTCTTTTCAGAATTGTTTCAATTCTTCAGCACAGAGGAAGGAAGGATGGTCTGGTGGATAAAGGTAGAGGCACTGTTGACAGTTCAGAGTTGGCTGCTGTTCCAGCTCTGCTGCAGACATCCTGTGCAACCCTGCAAGCCATCACCTCTCAGTGCCCTTCCTCCTCCCCCCCCAAAATGGGTAAAAGCCATGTTTACTTGTTTCTGGGAAGGACACATGGCTTGGGGCTTCTTCCTCTCAAAGTTTGGAAGGCTCTTGCAGCAAGCAGAGGGAAAAAGCACCAGGATCCAAACTGCCAGCTAGCAAAGGTTGGAGCCGTGTTATGCCCTGCAAGGGGAGCAGAGCTGAGAAGCTGAGCTTTTTCTTTCAACCCCATATTCTGATGTTCAGCCTGCTCCAGGGGTGCTTGTGAGCAGAGGCGATGCAACGTGACTTTGGTTTTGGTAGTTGTGTTCAGCAAGATAAAAGATGGATTAAGACAAAATATGTTCAGCAAAAACTATATGCCTGAGCAGCATCGGGGCACAAAACTTTCTGAGCAAGACAGGATTCTGTGTACCTCTCCACAAAGTAAATACTACCATATGTGCATTAAAAGGCTCCTATTATTTACAGAGTGCTGACATGAAACCCCCTGAAAGAGTTAGTATTTTGTTAGGTAAACGTTTTTCCCTCTGAGCATTTTCCTCTTCTCCCTTCTCCCCTCCCCCTCGCCCAATAACTTACAGATGTTAGAACAATAAATTGAATGAATAGTTTCCCACACTGGAATGCCTGCATGCCGAGGAATGCAGAAATGATTTCTGGCCAGTTTCTGACACTGATCTACAACTACACTGCATATATTCTGTTGCTCTTGTATCAAGTCTTGAGCTGCTCCCTGCCAAGAATTAAGTGCTTGTTCCATAAACCTGGTGTAGATTATCACTTAGCTGTATAGATGTATCTAATAGAATTAAATAGTTTGGCTCCTGACCAGTAACAGATGTGCTACATATAATGCAATAATAATGAGACTGAAAGCACCATGTTATGCCAAGGGAACATTGTGAGATAGCTCACATTTCTTCTGTTGCCCAGTCAAAGCTCTGTGAAAAGTAAATCGAAAGTCCCATGTTTATATGAACAAAACAAGCTTTGGCTTTCCTTCTTTTTCATTTTAATCTTACAATGGGTTTGTTATCCAGCCCATGCACAAAGGCGAGCTAGGGGTCAGCTTTCGTTTCTATGGAGCAATGGATTTGCTTTACCATAGTTTTATTTTTCACTACAGTTCTGCTGTAACTTAAATGGTTATAATAAAATAACATTGAACCAAGACACGACTATCCGCCTGGGACATGCGAGCCCAGATAACTGGACCCATTGGGGACAGAACGGGCTGGGTAGGAGGAAGAAGAGCTCAGCTGTACACATAAGCTGTTCTTTTATTTCCTAAAATAAAAGCAAAAAAAAAAATAAACAAGTCAGGACGCAATCCTGTGGTGAATTATATGTTTCCTACAAAGTACCCGAGTTCCTTCTGATTTCTGTTGCAAGGGAGGTTCTGAGTACTCCAGCAATGAGGTTCTTTGTATCTTCTGCAAGGAAGGGAGGAAATGACCCCCGTGGGCCAGGTGCCCACGCGGAGATTCTTGCCAGCAGACAGCAGAGGGGCCATGGCCACATCCACCTTCCCACGCCGCCGCTGCCTCGCTTCAGGTCACGGCAGAGGCTCAAAGGCCAGCAGTGGCCCCGGTGGCAGGGCTGTGACCTGCCCACCGGCTGAAATGAACCCACATTGTCCACCATGGCCTTTGATCAGCACCGCAGACACCTGGTGGCTGGGCTGGGGGCAAGGAACTGCTCCACCCGAAACCGTGACAGGGCGGCTGGAAGGCACCTCTGGAAAGCGCGGAGAAGGTGCCCAAACAAGCGACTGCTGGATGCTGCCGATCGGGCTGTGTTGTTTCTGCTCTTCAAGTGTGGGCATGGTTAATGAGGAAGTTGTGAAGGGAAGCGAATTCCCTGAGTACCTGACTGTTTCAGCCTTTCTTGACCCGTGTCGGTCTGGGTACAGACGGAGTAGAGCACAGAGACTGCACTGCACGGGCAGTCCAGGTTACAGATGAATATCAGGGCTCCAAGATGTTATTGTTAGATCTATCAGCTGTCTTTGATGCCCTGAGGTATTGTTGAGTTGCTTTTGATCCTCAGCAAGAATAGATGGGACTGTGCTCTGCTCACTTTTCCCTTAGCTTTCAGAGAGATCTCAGAAGGTAATTTTGGATAACTGCCCTAGTTTATTGACCTTCAGGGAACACTGCCTGATGTTTCATCAGTAATGTACACAAAAACAGCGGGGGTGATTAATGAATTGATACTTTTTTTGTAATTCTCTTGGACAGACAGAGCTATTATTAGCATTGGACAAGTACCTCTGAATAYATTCTGCAACGATTCATTCAAGTGCAACATGGAAAGGCCAGGCTGTCATGGTGATATTCAGACAAAACCAGTCTCTCCAGCTTCAGTGGGAAGACCACATAGGAGAGTGTTAAGAGGGCTGGTGCTGTAAGAGAGAGGAGTTGGCCCTTTGGGAGAAGAAGTTGAGTTGGCATTCACTTATTGCTGGAGCCTGTACTCAAGACCTGGAGATGATGGTCCAGATGAACAGATGTAGCTGCTCTTTCTCTCTGCTTTCCCCTTGTTGAGGGAAACACTCTGGGTGACAGAAACATGACTGTGACCATTTTTTTAAGAAGGAGTTATAGAAAATTCATGCAAAACTGGACCCCCAGARTTGAGACTGACAGCAACAGTGGGGCCAGGGCCATGCGAACCCACCACATGCCCGATTTAAGGTGAAACCACCACGCTTGATTTTTCAGGATCAAATGGCTGTAATGCATTGTACAGACCAAGAACCAATATTCTGTGACGAAAAATTCTGGACCAAGCATCAGACTCAAACTATRTTTACAGATAGTTCCAAGGCACAAGAAGCAGCAGTGGCAGCTAAATTTGGCAAATAAATTATTCACCCAGCTCTATTAAAAGCAAAAGAAAGGCATAGAAAATAGCCATCTGGCAAGCAAGGAAAAGCTCAAGACAATTATCCTCCTTACTGTACATCATCCTCGCAATCGTACTCAGGGAGAATATGACAATTGATTAAAACTAATTGGAGGTTAAATTAAATGATAATTAGCATTAATCAATAGCAGTGTTGGCATGCCAGTGCATCCCTCCTTTAGGCAATTCACCTCCAATCCCCAACACACCAATAAGGCTGGTGATCTGCGAGCCCAGCATGTGCTACTGCTATCAGTACAGAAGTGAGTCCCAGCAGCATTGACCCGGAGGGTTGGAGGAAAGAGAGCATTTCAGTGAAAGGCAGCCTTGCCACGACCAGAGCTGGTGCTGTACCTCTCCCGCAGCTAATTGCAGCCAGCATCAAAGGCTAGGGTGCCCTCAAATGATGGAGGCTGGTAACGACAGCTCAGTGCCCGCCTGCTTTCAAGCAGCACATCACAAAGAGCCTTGCCTTAGCATATTATTATGTTTTTCTTAAGAATGCTCCTTTCTCGTCCTCTCTTCCTTTTTTTTTTCCCCARTGTGTTATATCATTGCATGGCCAGTGCACAAGGAATAGCCATGGCTGTACAGCCCCCAGGAAGGCAGTGCTGCCTCCTCTTAAACGACTGGGTGAGCTGGGAGGTTTCTCCAAGGGTGTCCTGTGCAGACACACAAATCAGTGAACTTTTTGCTCTGTTCTTAATGTTAAGTTCTCATTTGTGGTTGTCTTTAAGGGGAGATGAAGTGCCATTTTGTCATCTGCCCAGAACTGTGGTTCAGCTTGAATAAATAAAATGCAGGCACCTTTTATGAGCACTTGAGCAGTGTGTGCACCCGTGTGCCTGTGTGCTTAATGCCCTGCCTACATACACCAGCCCTCCAGCACCTGGCTGCCAACGCATTGTAGAGAATCCCAGTCTGAGGCATGAGGATTTAGGACCAGCCACACATGCCCATTGAACTTCCACCTGCCTCTTATCCAAGATTTGCCAGTTCCCACTACAGTATTGAAAACAAATTTATCCAAGGAGGCTTAGAGCAAGGATTTGCCGAAATACTGTCCCCAACATTTGGATGCCAAATTAAACAGTTCTTGGGAGACTTTTTGGCCTCTCATGTTTCCCCCAGTATCTCCAGTCAGACCCTGGAAGCACAAGGTTATGCTAAGTGGACACTTGCAGTAAAATGAAAAAGGAAAATGTTTTAATGCTGCTCACATCTCACACAGAGCTTTGGGGTGAGCACAGGGAAAGGAAGCACAATGGCTTTCTTTGCCTTTCCATGACTTGTCCCTGCCAGGAGCAGGTCTGGAGGGCAACAGCCCACGCAGAGCCCCCAGGGAATGTCTCCACTATCAGTTACCTCTGTTTTCTCACATAAGCAATGAACAAAGAACATTAATCAGGACTCAACTGGCTTCTTGTCTCCATCCCCAAAGCAAGGGAACCAGGAGCATGAAAGAAAAGGGTTGCCTGCCTTTCAAAGTTTCATCAGCACAAGTCACAGAAATATAGTTTTGTACCAACTGTAAGAAATGCCAATATCAGCATTTTTATGCCAATGCTAGGGAATTTTTGTTGATTTCATACTGCAAAACTTTGCTTTGGAATGTTTGCCAATCTACATCATGTAAGGTGGGAAAAAATCCTACATTTAGCGGACACCACCATGCTGTCAGAAACCCTGATGCTACCTAGTAATGGGACAAGATATCCTATACTTTTAGTCGTTGCATATCTGCCAACTGCCCAACTTTCCCATGGTCCAACTACCACATTGTCCTGTCCTGAAAGCACTGCAAAAATGCCTGTGCCATGGTTTGRGGACCATCTCTAGTCCACCTGCCCCTAGTTTGGGAGCTGTTAGGAATGGACATGCTATGTCATCAGAAGAACGCTGTTGCCTTTAAAAGACCATTTACCCTAKGTGAAATTGCCAGTGCAATGGTCCTAATTTTAGCTTTTTGGTGCACATAAATATGAAGATATTTATGGTTCTCCCTTATCTTCATGTCATGCACACTGTTGCCCAGCCTCTTCCAAATGAAGGACATAAACTAGCATTTTCTGGTATGTTGTGGAAGAAACCAGATGTTGGAATGCATCTCTAGGCAGCACACCTTGGCAAACTCTTCCCAAGGCCTGAACACCTGGAGGAACCAATTCTGCTCCAAAATCTGGGGATCTACTTCATCCCACTGCAATCCTTGAGCCAGTAACTCACCTGATGAAAACAGAATTACCAGCTCCAGTAAAGTCCTGTGTTACACACTCAGCTGCCAGGTCAGAGCCGTCCTGCACCTCAGCTGCCCATAGAACACACACAGCAAGTGCAAGGCTCTTTGCAAAAGGCTGTGGTCGACCTACAGAGACACCAATCTCATCACTGCTCCATCAGCATGAAAACGAAGGGGCTGTGTAAGCAAACAGATATTTAGATTGCGCCCAAGATAATGGGAAAAGGACAAAGAGAAACATCTCTCCAGCCCAGAGGAAAACRTGTCTTTCTTTGCACTGACCACACACGTTAAGCATCTTTGATCAGGGGAAAAGCAGGTGGTAAAAGACAGTATATAAAAAGCTTGGTCATGCCTAACACGTCCCTTTCCAGATCAATATATACTTGTGAAGATATAATCTTCCTGCTGTAATGCTGACAGGTTAATGACAGCATGAGTTATCCACTATCTAAATGCCCGCATCAGTGCCTGAGTTAGATTAACCCCCGACAGACTTAACTACTTGTGCCTGCGACTCCATAACCTGTCATCACAGCACCCTCACCTGTGACTTTTCCTGCCTTGTACTTATTAAACCATCATGCTGCAGGCCCTCACCTTCCCCTGTCTCTGTGCTAAGGGTGGCCAGGGAATCCCTCTGTCTCCTCTGAGCCGCAGCCTGGGCAGGTCTGTCTGCAAGATGACTGTCTCCAGCAGGGACACTGCCAGTGCAGGCACACCACCGGGTGGGAGGGAATAGAAAAGTGGAGATAGCTGCCCTTTCAGTGCATCTGAGAAGTGGAATAAGAAGCAAAGGCCTGTTGCTGTAATTTCCGCAGCATGTGGCTCTTCTAAATTTGAGTGGATCTTTTATTTTAAAAATTAAGACTCAAATTTCTGTCTGTGTATTTTACAGGGTTTGGTTTTCAAGTGCAATCCAGTCCTTCTCTCTCCCACAAAAAAACCATTCAGACAGCATGCTGTAACATTGCAGCAGGTTGGAAGAGGAATGAGACATGGCTGGGCAGCATCCCCACGATCCTGCCCTGGCTTTGGCCCAAAATTTGCAAAGTGGATTACTACAGCACATAGCTGGGGTCAGGATCCAGTAGCATTTGCAATGAGTGGTCTGCACAGTAGCTGCCTTGGGACACAGGGGATTTAGTCTTTAATCCTGCTTCTGGTCTTGACCTCCTGGATAATATGAGAGGGAAAGGCAGAAGGTGCAAAGATTTAACAAGGTGATCGAAATCTCTTGGTTTAAATCTCATTAGAATAGCCGGGCCACACTCCCATCAGCTGCCAGAGCAATGCCACTGTTGACTTCCAAATGGCCTCAGGTGCCTCATTTACAAAGCAGAGACAAATGTAGCGAGTGCCTGGCTGCTGGAGCTCTGGGCCTGAGCGTGCCCACCACACCCCGACACCCAGAAAGACAAAGAGGGCAAGTTGGGATGAGCCGGGTGCATACATCTGCTTCGCCCGCCTGTGGAGCTTGGGCTGGAAATCTCTCGCACTCTTGCCTGGGAATATTGGTAGTTTAACACGTAACTGAATTAGCAGTGAGA
The DNA here is from genome assembly GCA_018881555.1 of Amblyornis subalaris. Taxonomy (NCBI): domain Eukaryota; kingdom Metazoa; phylum Chordata; class Aves; order Passeriformes; family Ptilonorhynchidae; genus Amblyornis; species Amblyornis subalaris. Next base: position 2,023,917 of record JACAXG010000132.1, on the reverse strand, counting down.
GAAAACAAATCACATGTGACTGAGTCTTCTGACAGAAGYGGCTTTGATGTCCTTCTGGTCGGGCTCGCCTGCTTCTGAGCCCAGCCACCCCCCACCTGCACCCCACCCCACCCCGTCAATAAACTGTTTGTTTAGCCTTGCACAGATTATTCATTTCTTGGCACGGAGCTCTCAGCTCCAAAGAATTAACATTTGGATTGTATTTGCTGGCTAGTAAAGTGCCAGCAATACAGCTGGGATTCGTTGCACAAACTATTTTGATGGGGGAAATCAATGACAAACTGAGAAGAGGAGGATCAAACAGCAAACCGTTTTGCAATCCTTGTTTGAAAACATCGTGTTGGTGATGGTTGGAGTTTCTAAAAGTGGGGTGGGTGGCAAATAGGGTGGGGCAACCTTCGCCTGGGTCATCTTGCTGACTCCCACACGCAGCAAACTGACCCCAGCCAGGTCCTAGAATAGATTAGTCACAGGATATTTCATGTTAAACCCGAGCTCATTGTTTTTTTTCCTACAGAAGAGGAGGCTCTCTGAATGTTTATTGCTGTTTTGCTGGAATTTCTTTTTGGTCAGAGAGGGATTTGAAAACTAAATACGTTTCCTGTTGGAGGCCAAGGGCTGTGAGCTGCAAGGAGAAGCATAGCCTTTGGCTTGGTTCGGCAGTAAGTAATCACTTGTGTTCCAAAAAGTCGTTCGCATTGGCAAGGGCTCCCAGCACCTGCAGGTAGAAGTGCCCGGGGCAAGTCCAAGCACTTCATTTAGACTGTCCCTTATTACGATCAATCAGACCCCATTCCTTTTAGCCACAGGAARTTCTAGGCTTAACACACACGCGTTTTAAAATTAAAAAGGTGGAAAGATGTGCAGTTAAAGACACAGAAAAAGATATGGGAGAGGAGGAGGGTTTTTCTATGTTCGCACATGAAACTTTCTTTTTTCACAACTTTTCATGTGAAATGTAAGCATACAAAACCTTTATCTTATCAGTATTTTGATGGTTGGAGAAATCTAGTAGTTTGCCTTCATCCCCATTCTACCCATATGTTTTTTGTGTCACCTTGTTTTCCATAATACAGGCACAGAAAGGATATTTTATATCTTCATCTTCCTATTTTTTTTCTGTTAAACTTTTGATGCTGCCTGGGTTAGTCCATTTGCCATGTTCTTATTACAAGTGATGCCAGAGCACACCAGGCAGCATGTTTGACCCTAAAGTTCTGGCCAAAGGCAAACACAACAAAAAATAGTGGGGAAAAAATAGTGCAAATAGTTAAAAAACAAACAAACAAACAAAACAAAACAAGAATCAAACAGCTGAAGTCTTTTATATCTCAAACCTGCAGCAACTGACTCACTTCTCCTCAGGATCAGGACCTGACAGCAAATCTGTGAGATGTGTGTATGTGGATTACTGCACGAGCAGGGTTGGGGTCACATCTGGCTACGCTCAGGATACGCTCCCACTTCCTCACATCCGAACGGAATTCAGTTTCACACAATGTATTTCCTAGCCCAGGTGTCACAAAACAGCAAGTGCTGCCAGCAGTCACTTTGGGCTCTGCTGTAGCTCCTTCTAACCTCAAAGCTGTTGCCAGAAGAGACAGCATTTCTTGAGGCTACAGGGTGAATTGTTTGCATGAAAGGCCCYGGAGTGTTCACCATTGCAAGTCTGAACCCTCTTCTCCTCTTGACCACACTACTGCAGAGTGGAAACTGGGTGTGGGCTGCTCCCTGTCACAGAGTGAGCCCGGGAGCTTTCAGTTCTGGCTGTGCCAGGGACACTTGGTGCATCCTGRTGCTATTTTTACCAGGACTAGGAACACTGAGTTCGGGCTTGTGCTGGTACCAGCCAAAGAGGAGCTGGCAACACCTTTGGGAATGTGACTCAAAGTACCTGTCTCAGCACTGTGGTGTCTCTGAGTACCAAAATAACCATGGATGTAGGAACATCCCAGGCAGAGACAGGGAGCTGTGACTCACTGAGATCACACAGTGTCGGGTTGCTTTGCTTGTACAAAGACAGGTCACAGCGCAATAAAACAGCCCCTGCTCCTCCCCACTCCAGAGATACTAAAGGTCTGCAGCCCCGGGACTCCAGCCTCCCTTACTCTGCTGCTGGATTTCGTACTGATGCAAACCTGTCACCGCAAGGGCTCGGTTGTGCATGCACTGCATGGCAGCCAAAGTTCACTTCGGCAGCCACTGCAGGCAATTAGTCTGGAGCAAAGCTCAGCCTCCGTCTGAAATGCAATGAAAACACTGGAAAGGCAGTGCTGGGTCCCACTCTGGCAGGCTCCACGGGTTCTTCTTTAACCAAAGCCGGGTAAGTGGAGGCTGCCACCACCCCTGCTGCTCCGTGGGCGTCGGGGGCACTGTCCATCAAAGCAGCACCTGAAGAACAGCCCTGTGTCAGCCCCAGCTGCCAGGACAAGGCAAACTCTCGGCCGCTGCTCAACGACACAAAGGGCTTCTTTCCTCCTCCTCCACTAAGTAAACTGTTAAAGACCATGACCCCTGGAAAACATAACAAGAGCGGAGGAATTTACAGTCGCATGTTACAGGTCAAGGCATCGAGCGCTTCACAACCTTGTGATTCCAGCTAAAAGCTCCTCTGTCTGCTCTGTGCACAGGCAGCTCCCATCCCCACAGACACACATACACATGGATCCACATGGTAAAAAGGGTAAATGAAGGCCCAGCTTTTGTTTTTTGACCTCCCTGCCGTAACAAACAGTGGCAGAGACATGAACAGCAGGGCAGCTTCTTCACAGAGGCCTGAAAAACCTCCAGTGGGCATTTGTGACCGTGAACATACATGTCCCATCATATAGTGGCTAAACGCAGCTTATAATGAGGTCAGCATTAGGACTCAGTCTAAAACAGAACAGAAAGTGGGAATTGTGGCTTCATTTGGGATGTGACTGAGAATTTCTTGGGCCAGGAGAACTGAGGAAGGCTGGAGCATTAGACAAAGGGGGAGCCTTGTATAAACTAAGCAGAAATGCCTTAGGGCTGCTAGGGACTTTCCTCCTCATTTCCATTCAAACCAGAGCAGAGCTGGGCATCCAGCTGAGCCAGATGTCCTCTCCTTGGAGGGAACACCAGGAGTCTCAAACCTTGGGACACAGCAGCCTTGCATCATCAGAGTGAGCACAACACAACACAGGGTGGGCTTTGATCTACATTTACAAACCCTAACAGGAAAGTTTGAGTGGAACAATTAATGTGAACAAATTAAGAGCTTTTTGCTTCTTTGGGCAGGACTATTTCATTTTAATGAAATGAAACATTTCATCTAATGAACATTTGGAATAAAGTGCTTCTGTGCTAGGGAATGACCACCACAAGCAAACACTATCAAGAGACTTCTTAACTGACCTAGAAGGATGAGGTATTTGCAGTACTGTGAGAGCAAAAAAGTGAATTGCAAATCTCCCCTTGAAGAAATAAAAGCTTGTTATCTTTCTGCACWGTGACAAAAAAAAAAAAAAAAAATTGAATGTATCAATTAAAAAACATGTATATGTAAAGAAAGTCCTACTCACTGATCTTGTAGAGTTCTTCTAGGGTGCTGCTGTATGATCTTGTCAAACCCTTGTGAAAGTCTCATACTGACACAGGGTAATTAAGAGATGGTTAAGTCTAGATTTCAGACTGAGAACTGGACTTAGACACATCTAGGCGAGCAGGGATGTATTTAAAATATATTTATATTTACATTTACCTTTATATCTATATTTGTTATAGTTATAGGAGTGTGCRGAGGACTAAACATAAGGTTTGATGCACAGGCTTGAGGATGCACAAAACAGGATCAACAGAGTCTTAAACCCAAATTAGCCAGCTCCCTTTGTTCAGGCCTCTCACAACAAACCAAAAGCAGGCTGGTACCAAGCGCCCATGTTTTCATCCTTCTTACGTCTCCAGCTTCTCCATCCAACAATCACCAGTAATAGAAAGTCTGGCTGCAGCCAAATAAGAGGCCATTGCTGGCATAAAGCAAAGAGGAAGCAGAGCCTGTTCTCACAGTATAGAGTCTGCGGGAACATTTGCCAAAGTCCTCACAGGAAACAYGCTGGCAACGTCTCAAGGGCAGAAAACACCTCCATGTTGTACCTGCTTCCCACCTTCTCCTGCAGACACACACACACACACACAGAGCTGGGAAAAAAGAGGCAGATTTAAAAGGCACTGACACATCTTGCAAATTAGAGGAAGCCATCCCATTTTTTGAACAGCTCCGTGTGACTCCCTAATGCCTCGGAATATCTTTGGATACCTTCTACTTTGGGATTTCAGCACTCAGTAAAAGGAGTGAGGAACCCACCACCTGAAAAATCACTAGTGCAAACCCAGCATTATATCCCAGCTATAAGACCAAACTCCCTCCTCAGTGTTTGTTAAAGTTTGCCTCCAGATTGAGTTTTCCTCTAATTTCACCCACTCCTTGCCCCAAACCTTTTAACATGAGATGTAACCCAAAACCCAAGACAAGAAGGGAGAGCCAGAAGCAACCTTCTGGATGGTGAGAGGTGTCATATTTGATTTTTCCAGCTAACAGGAAAGTGAAATATTTAACACTCCCTTTCGGATCCTTTTCTCTGTTTCTCTGCCTTTATAAAATGCTGCTGCATGGGGAAGAGGCAAAAAGAAGAAAATCAATTGTCTTTCTCAGTGCAGAGACCTTTTCRAAAATGGTGCCCTGTTCTGCAGGAGCCCAAATGTTTTTTTTCAAATGCTTCTGGCAGAAGAGCACAGAATCCTTCCAGGACTGTGCTTTATGTGGTGAGATGGCTGTCTGTGGAGTTGGGGCAGGGAAGGCTGCTGTTAAAGTTTCTTCTTTTCTTTCTTTTTCTGGAACTTTTCTGCAAGAGGAATAGTTAAGGAAAAAAAAAAAAAGAAGAAAAAACCCCTCCAAAACAAAAAGCAAGAGCATGCTGTAGTGCAATCAACAGGGCTACTGCTCTAAAATCTTCCGGAGGTCTTCCTCTTCCAGGCCACCTTGGACTTCCATTGGAAGTGCCTCTGTGAATCTTCAAAGAGTTTTGGTGCAACAGGGTTTTTTTCCTCTCTAATAGAAAAGAATTAACTAGTGTCTTCTTTAAATTATCTAAGCRGCAATTAAAAAAAATCTGGCAATATATTACAAGCAAGGTCTGTCACAGCCTCTTGGTATCCCAGTGATAGTTCTGTCATAATAAACAACACAGGTTTCTGTTTTTATGGTCAGGTATTTTCAAGGCCATTCAGGTGATTTGGTTTTATTCTCAACACAGACTTCAGCTGCAGCCTTAGGATCGATTTTAGGTCAATCCGGGGCGGTCTGCCACCAAAAGAGGCAATCCYGCCCTCGCTCCTGCTGTTTTCCTCAAGAATGGTCTGAAGCTAGTGAATAAAAACTGATCCTCCATGAGAAATCACTGTTTTCTGATGGATCACAAGCTGCAGAGCAGCGTTGTATTTTCCCCCATGCAGTTGTGCCTTCGGTGCTGCTGCACCTGGGTGGCCCTGAGGCCATGGGCTGCCAGGGAAATTGTCACCTGCTGTGGGATGACACGGTAGAGAACTGCACCTTGGACATCTGCCCTTGCATATTGTGTCTGCGAGCACTGAGATTTGCAGCTCAAATTGCTGACGTGTCTTTAAACATCCTTTTGTCAGCCTTAGAGATTTTATTTGTTGGTGGTCTTCATTTATAGGGCAGGCTAGCAGTGGTGTGGGACTCGAATATGGAGAGAAAAGAAGAGCAAGGGGAAGCTCTTCCAACTCCAAAAGATTCTCCTCTTTGGTTTAGGGTGAACAGAGGCCAACGTGAGTCTTTCTCTGGATTTCAGGGAGCTTTGGATCAAGCCCAAGGTGCCTCATTATCCCATGACAGAATAAAGACACATACTCATTTTTATGAGTGAAAACTATTCTTTCTCTCCAGTGAATGGCTGAGATCTGAACACAGCTGCTATTTTGCTCTGTGCACTGAATCACTTCTGATTCCTAAGTATTGAAACAGTGACATGCATTCCCCCCGCCTAACGTGGGACCTTTCTCTGTTATTGTACCATGAGAAGAATATAGTAATTCATGCTGTCTTTATTTTTTAGCTTTATTATTGCTGGGACTCCTTTCCCTTCAGGCTGTAAAAGCAGGCAACTGGGGCAGAGAGGAATGCTGACGTTATCTCAAAATATGAAATTTCTGAGAATGGGAGATCTCCAGATGTATTGGAGTATTCAAATTTCTCTTCACCAGCTTTTATGCAGGAAATGCAGGAGTGGTTTTATGGGAACTAACATGGAGATATGGCAAAAAAATTATCCACTTTTTATTATTTGTTAGGTTGTGGTAGGTTTTGCTCTAAAGATAAGTTTGGGTGTTTTTCTGGCAGAAGGGGCTGTGCAGAGGAGCCTTCATCCTCCTCCTTGCTCTGGCACATGCCAGGGCTTTGAGAGCGTCTACCTGATAATACTTTACTATCACACTGCAAGAAAAGAGTGAGGCAACTGTAAAGCATTTAGGAGAGATAAACAGGAGTGATCAGAGACCTGGGAAACAGAAGATATGAGGAGAGACAGAAAGAATGAGCCTTATTCTGTCTAGAGAAGAGAAGGTTTACAGGAGACAACCACAGACAAATAAGGCTAAGGGGGATCTTTGGAGGTCATCCAATCCATTCCTCTCCCCTGAAATAATCTCAGCAATATCTAAATCACTCCTGATAGACATTACTTTGACCTGTTCATAGAGATCTCCAGTGGTGCACAGTCTACAACTTCCCAAGGCAGCCTGGTTTACTGCTTCATGACTGACACTACTAAAGTATTTTCTTATCAGCTCATTCTGAATCATTCTTTCTTCAGTTTAAGGCCTATCACCTTATCAGCCATTGTCAATTCCTAAACAAAATCAAACTTTCATTTCTGTTCACCACTCYTGTGTAAAAGGAAATAAGATTACATGATTTTTTCTTGACAAACCCACACTGACTGTTATTTTTCTTCTTTTCYGAGATGCTTCCAAACAACTAAATTGCTTGATATTTGCTGGAGCTGAAAATATAGATGAGCTGGTCTGTAATTCCCATGTTCCTCTGTTTTCCCTTCCTCTGTATGAAGATAAGTTTGCCCTTTTCCAGTGTTCTGGTGTCTTACTTAGCTTTTCCTGGCTTCTCAAAGATAACCACAGGTATCTAAGATCTTTTCAGTCCACTTTCAAAATATTCTAGGATGAAGTTCATCAGGTTCAGCCAATTATAAAACATGAAGCTTATCTAATTTCCTCGCTTCTTTCGTTATTCTGTGCTGAACTCCCATCYTTTTTCAATTCATTTTCCAATCCTGTTAGCCTCCTGCTCTCAACTGATCTTTTAAATGAACACTGATACAAAAAAAGGCTTTAAACACTTCACCCCCTTGGTGTCATCTGGCGATACCTTTCTCTTTTCATCTTATGATAAATGTATTTGTAGAACAATTTYTTGGTACTCACTCTTCATATATGTAAAAGAGCTCTGCAAAGAGAAAAGGAACATGCTATTCCTCACAGCCACCAAGGGCAGGACAAGAAATAATGATCTTCAAGCGAAGGTTAGACATTAGGAAATGTATTTTACCTGTTAAAAGGGAAAATATCAGGAATGCATTATCTTGGGAGCTTGCTAAATTTCGTATCATAGGCAGTCTTTAAGCACAGGTTACACAATTAATTTGTAGCTTTTTCCAGTTTGCGAACTCATTGCAGCTCGCAGGGCTTCACATACAGCTGGTGTAGCCCATTGTTAATGGGATTTCTCCTGTTTAGATCTGCCTGAAGCACCCCCATACACACCTCCTCTTAGACATGCTCAACAGAAAAGCAAGAATCTGTGGGTTGCACTTTAGGAATCCGTGGATTAGATAAACATTTGTCAGGAACTGGGTCGGGGATTCCTGCCCATCTGCTTTTCTACACTTCAATGATCCCAAAATTCCCAGGTACTGTAGGTGCACCATTTGTGATGTCTCAGAGGTGAAACGAATTTTGTTTGCAGTTTCATTGCTTCTCTTCACTGAACAGAAGCTCTGAAATGGACTGTACTTTTTAAACAATTATTATTTGATAATAATTGTTTTATCTGCCTTATAGACCAATTAATTGGTGACTATCGATGTCCAGACTATTATATGCACTTTATAGTGCTGCAGGTCATGGAATGATGCTGTAGCAGAGCAGAGACAGATCTTCTGAACTGCCTTCTCATCCTCCAATCTCCAGATCACTTTCTTTAAATCTCATCGTTTTGTATAACTGAACTGATGTTTGGATAATTTGCATATGTAAATCTGAACTAAGGAGAAACCCTCATGGCTACTGCACGGAGGCGCCTGTTAAATGTTGTAAATTGAAATGCTTTCCTCCCCAAGCTAAAATAAAAAGTGCCCTGGAGGGTAAATTTCTGAAGGGTTTGTGACTAACCTGATTAGTCACTCTAAATTGTGATAGATGGAAGGAAAAAGCAGTTGTCAAACAAGGAGGAAATTCCAATAGAAGAGTAAATTTAAGGATGACAGTGATGATAAATTCTTACMAGCCTTAGGAAAGATCAGTCTTTTGTGTAGCTCTCATAAGGACCATTGAGTGCTCACTCTATAATGGGCTGCTGTTTGGATAACTGTAGGAATGTGCTGGTGATTGGTTTTAAAAAGGAAAACAAAGCACCTCGTGTCCAGGCTGATCTGCGTTTATTTTAAGGTATCTGTAACCAAATTTCTAAGAACTCCCCTTCCTTGCTGCTCCTGCAGGTGAGCTTGAGACTGCCAGGCCAGGGGGATGTGCTGTAAGAAAGGATAGTGCTCAGGGCTCAGTGATTGCAGATTAAAGCCAGGTATACATTTTTATCTGTCAGTATTGGGAAAACTCAGCAAAGTTTCTGCTTCATTTTTGTCACTAATAATTTCTAAACATAAGACAGATATTTTCTAATGGATATGTTCTATTTGTAATGGGAACTGGATCAGTGAGGAACAGAGAAGATTGAACAGAGAACACTGAACTCGTCTAGGTTGATTATTGCTACATGCTTTCTTCCTTTCTGAAATAAAGAAAAAATTACCATCTTAAAACCAATATAATAAGGAAACCAGTTTTCTGTTCTTCTCTAAACAAAATTTATCCTCTGGAACTAGTTTAATGGGACATGGAGGAAAAGAAAATAAAATATTTCCCCTCCTTTGTCCAGAAATGGCTTGCAATTTTTTAGCTGGCTGAAAACTAAAGGGGAAACAGCAATAAACTTCATTGACATTTTTTCAGCATGTCAAATTTTCAAGTATTGCTAAAACTTAACAATTCCAGCCACTTCTCAGATCAATATCACATGGTGAATACAAGGGTCTGATATTGCTAGAGTTGATAGCAATCAATTAGTTTGGAACATATACAGAAGAATTGCATGGAGAATTGATCTATTCCATTTTCCAATTAATCAAGTTGCTTCAGCATTTAAATTCTTACTAGTATATGCACATTAATAGTACCTAGGAGCTTCAGTCATGGGACAGAACAGCATTGTGCTAAGAATATACATTACAAAAGGGCAGTCCATGAGCCTGCCTGACTGTCACTCAACTTCACACCAACCCTTAATGAGTCTGGCTAGTTCCTGGCCATGAATTATGTGAAGCTGCAGCCAAAGAAAGCCTGAAGTTTTCTTCAATCACGAGTCTTCCCCTCCAGAGTTGAACTCTATATCTCTGGTAATGTGGTCATTTCTAATCAGTGAGGTCAGGAGCAGTGACTTCTTCCATCTATGGCAATGAGTTTTTATTTTGCACAAGTCATGATTTCTTTTGGGGGGATGTAAAAATTTCAAACTGTAGAAGTAAAATTGTAGCAAGATTGTAAATGAATGATGCTATTCCAGGGGGTTGGAGGTTGTGTTTTCCAGTACCTGAACACCTCAACCACCTGCTGTTCCCTCAATTGCTTTTTTTCCCCGCTTTGGGAAAAAACATATCATTCTATGCTGTAAAACTGCTACAATGTGCTCAACACACAAAAGTTTTGGACACTTGTCATAATGGGCAAAATACTTCAAGCACCTCTTTGGAGATCAGGAACACCACTACAGCCCAAACACAATGCTTCTCTATCATCTTTCTGACTTAGTCTGAAGCAGGCAGCAGATCAAATCTCCCAGGAAAAACCTGTTTTTGTGAGTTTTCAGGCAATAAATTTTATTTATAAGAGGTATGTGTGCCCTCAGTTACACTTTCTGTTATGCTCACCTCAATTTCAACAATTTGCTGGAAAAACTGACTGTTCTAAAGGTTTCTTTCAACTAAGCCTGGCTCTTGGTTAGATGGGATAATTGCTCTATTCCTGCTACTGCATGTACATTTTTGAACAGAGAATTAAAACAGCATGAATTTCATTACATCCAAGATTTGGCAAAATCCCCCCAGAAGAGTAGATTAAATCAGGATTTCCCAGACTTCCGGGTAGACGTATCCTTCTCTAATAAAAGCTTTTTAAAATTTGTTTATTGCTTTAGCTCATTTCCACTAAGAAAATGTTGCTTTTGTCTAACCATAAATCTTCCAGGACTGTAGTCTGAGGGTCCTATCTATACACTGATAGACTATAGGAGAGAATTTTCTCACATTTAATGGGGTAACATTAAGCACAAACAGTAAAACAGGATCCATGGGATTTCCTCTTACTTACAAAGAATAACAATGTGTGTCTTTTCCCAAGAATAATTCCCACTGAAGCAAAAAATTTTAGCAAGACCAGTGAAAGCCAATGGCATTTTGGTTTATGTGAGAACTGCAGTATCAGGGATGATATCAGGGATGGCTGTCCTGGGTAAAACCTCATTGCAGATGTTATCTGTAGAAATGCGTGTAGACCTCACCATCAGCATGWCCTTTTTGTTGCTTCTGAACTGAAYGGCCAGGAAAAATTCCCAGTGATGTTTACTTTAGGAGGAGGAAGAACCAACAAAGTTTTAAGAAACATTTAAGATCCCAGTCCTCTAAACAGAAGGGGTATTAAAAGAACAAATAGCAGCTCATGAATTCAAAAGCAAGTTCTTTCCATCAGCATCTGACGTGAGAACTCTCAATATTTGTGTTGTGAGTAGGTGAAGCTATTGGCATGCTAGGTTTCTTTCTGTTTCTTGTTCTCCAACACAGACATGCTCCTCTTCACTAAGGAGTTGTCAGTGAAGTTTTCAGTCCCTGATTCAAACACCTGTGCAGCAGCAGAAAACCTGGGTTTTGGCTGAATTCCTGTTGTTTCCACTGGTCCCCAAATTGACTTTTTTCAGCTGTGTGAGCAGAGTGGTTGTGGCTACACTGCAGAAAACACTCTGATGTGTGACCCATCTAATGATAATACAAATTATTTCCTCATCTAGTTAAAGTTTCCATTACTCCAAGGTTTATAAAGTTTATCATGTGGTCATGTAAAGTCACGTAGAGTTTCATTGCTGATGAATGCAGTGCCAGGCACAGTGGAAGGCATCATTCCAGCTCCTCAKGTACATGGCTGGTTTCTAAATTAACTGTGACCACTTTGGAAGATGACCAGGGCATCACTGCACAAAGTTAAGTGGAAACTTCTGCTCCCTGTGCAGGAGAGGGAAGAAAACACACTCTTTACAAATACAAGCCATGAATTCTTAACATGTAAACACATGACAAAATCATCAACAGGACAATTCAGGTGTTTCAGGCTTGCTGGATTACAACCATGTTTTTCTAATMATGGAATACCCCTCTAAACTTTCATGGATCTCTTCTAAACTATGAAACATCCTCCTCCCACAAGAGTACAGCATGGATTGAACATGATGGCAGATGACATAGCAGCAATCATGTCTTTGGTAAGTGCCCAAGATACTCTCATCTGTCCTAAAAAGTCAGAATCTTGCTTTTGCTAAATGCATTGATTCCAGCTTGTTTGCAAGCTTTCCCTGTAAGATAATTGGGCATGGAGAGGGAGGATGGCTGCATGTGCTGACCACAGGGTTCCCTCGCTCAGACCTAAGACCTCTGGATAGATCTCTGACAAAAAATTTGTCCTCCCCACTGAGTGTGCAGAAGGGATGATACATCCTTGAACAGCTCTTTGCTGCAACAACATGTCACCAAAGCTAATATTGCCTTCAGCAGTGCATGCATTAGAAATATGATAGTTGATATGCTAAGTGATTTTTTAATAGACCTTGTTAAACATGTTAGCTTCAGAGACCTCAAGCTATCTATCACTAGAGCAAGCCTTTTTTTTTTTTTTTTCTTTCTAGGGCTTAGCAAAGTGAACTAATTTTTTTCTCCTGTAGATTTACCCTACACATTTATTTTCAATAATACAAGGCTCTCCAAGAAGATGTCCCCCCACAGCCCTCCTCTGCACAGCAGTGGGAACTCAAAACCATGGGATTGTAACTGCAGCCATGATGGGAGGTGGGGCAATGGATGCAATGTGCCAGCTTAATTAGGGAAAATAAAGCGAGGAAAGGACAAGAACAATTCAGAGAGGTAGGAGTTGACCAGCAACTGGAACAATTGAAATACTGAGGAAAATAGTCTGCTTTCCATCCTGTGGATGAATGCCACCACCTCCTTCCCCACTCATGTCTTGCTTTAAAGACTCCTTTAGTGTCTGCTGAGAGCACACCACTCCACCAAGGCTGCAGCTCACCCCTGTATGGATCAGCACAGACTGGGAATGTGCCCATCCTCCCCACTTCCAAAGCTGGCAGTGTCACTGGAAGCACGGTGGGATGAGTGAAACTGTATCTGCACTAGAGTTTTACAGCTAAACTCAGCACTGAATTCCAGTGTGGACAAGTTCTGAGACAATAGAAAAGTCTTCGTAAGGGGAGGAAGTAGCCAAGAAGTTCAGGATACTTCTCCTCAAGGGGCAGCTGCACTGGTGGTGTCGAGGGTAAGTCAGACCCTAAGGTGTAGGATCTCTGGCTTTTCTAGCAGTGAGCCACAGCAGAGGGTTTAGCAACAGAAGCGGGAACTGTCTTTAAACCAAACAAATAGACTGGATCCCAGTACAAACACATGAGTAGGGTCGGGAAAGTGGGTTTACTTCTGGTCCCTGGAATTGACAAAATATCCTGAAACTATATAATGAAATGAGAGGAAAAGATACAGCTTCCCCGTTACTGCTGACACACAATTAATATAAAATAAGGAGGCTGTTTGGTGTTGGTTCGCAGTGATCCATCCCCACCGACACAATGAGAGCTAATGAACTAAATCTGAAAGCATCAGCATAAGATTTTGACAAATGCATTGTTTGCCTATTGAGAGGGTAGAAAATGATTATAAATGACAAGCTGGGCTTGTTTTCAGGCATGGACACTCTAGGAGCAGCAGCATTATGGCCTCAGTTGGCTGTTCCCTGTGTAAATTATTTCACACTTCTGCTACTGAATCAATTGGGTGTTTCTCCATTTAAGAACTGCCGAAATAAAATATCTCCTGCTCCACAGTCAAGGCATGTTCTTGGCTCCCAGGGAGGAAGAAGGGTTTAAACATATCTGAGTTTCGTATTTAAAAATGAAGTGTTGGTCACAATGTAGTGCACTCTCCCTGCTCAAAATTCATGGGGATAGYGAAAATTTTAAGCAATTGCTAACTAACATTGTAGAAACACAAAATACTGTACCATAAAGTTGAATAAAAAGTCATATTTCATGTCTTTTTGTTCTGGGGAAAAAAGAGAAGATGTATACTTGAATATTTTAGCTAAAAGAAGTCCAGACACCAAACTAAGGTGAAGATTCTGGAATAAACTACAGATCATGTAATAGTCAAATGTAATTTAAATTCTGAAATCTCTTATTTCAGCATTTTTCTCAAAGAAGATAATGACCTACATAGACATCTCACAACCTAACTTTGCTTCTTGTTTCTCTGGTCTGCCAGTTCTTGGGCAGAAACTCTGTAACAGTTAAAATTCCCCAATGAGGTAGAAAATRTTATAGAAAGAGCAGGAATGAGAAGAGTTTTGGCTGATTTACTGCTCCCCATTGCTCCGTTCTGCACACATCTGTGCCATTATAAACATAATGAATAATAAATCCAAGCTCATTTTTAGGGCTGTATCCATTGCAAGTATAAATACACAAAGGCAAAGGATTTCTCCTTGGAAAGTCAGCGAGAAGGAGTTTTATGTAATTCTTATGAGACTTAATGAAACGCTGAAGATGAAACAATTTCCACTTTGCCTTCATGGGAGCAGACTTAAGTGAAACGGTACCTTTCATTCCTCTTTACAGGAGGAGGTTCAGAGCATCAGCAGGTGGGCAGGTTTAAATCAGCAAAGTGCAAACCTCGCAAAGACTGGTATCTGGGCTCGGTATGGGGAAACAACACGAAGTTTGGATGCTCTGAACTGCCTATCATGAAGCAAGGAGGTGTCCCACATGCTTGCCCGACCTCCAGACTCCCAAGGGCTGGATTCCAGTCTGGGAATTCCTCTGGGTTGTGTTGACTCAGCGAAGCCAAGCTACAGCTCTAACCCCAGGCAGGGGGTTGTTGCATGCATGGTCTCAAAGTACTCTGCTCAATAAGGTTATTAACAATATTTTTCATGCAAGGAAGTAGAGCAATGACCCAAGAAGTAAAGATCTGCTTTTCCTGCACCCCAGTCCTGACTTCTGCTCAACTCTTCTGCCCATGGATTTCCCAGCACTGACAACTCTTTCACTATCTGCTTATCATGGAGACTTGTCATCTACAGCTACTCTTCCCTAATTTCTCACCAGGAAATGCCTTTCCAAAACTTCTGTACCTGTTTGCTTAGGATTAGGTAAAAAATAAGCAGGTAGGGCTTTACTGTCTGTTGTACAGGGGAAGTAGTGTCTTCAGAAGAGGAAGTCCACATGATGTTGAAGGGACCCAATGCTGGCTACCAAATGCTCATGCACATCAGTAAAAACCTCTCTAAAAAATCCTTCCTAACTAGTTGTGCACTCTGCAAGCCACAGGTGAAACAGGCATGGAGAAGAGGTGTGCTGACCCTTCCTCCTCTAAATCAGGATGCTGAGTTGCATAAGGAACATCCTTTTTCACACTTGCTACTTGGCACTCTGTGTTTCTGACAAGCCCAGTTTGTTTCCCTGAACTGGCACCCAGTAACACCCATCAGGCAAACTAAAAAATACTGGCTTTGCTTAGCTTTAGATAGTGCAAATCCAAACAAAGTTACTAATATGTCATTTGTGGAAGAATCAGGAGAATAACCTACTAAAAAAGGTTTGTCAGGACATTTACACATTCCAGGAATCCAATGAGGTTGAAACAAGTTTTCCTCCTCCCTGCAGTGTGTTCTTGAAGCACTGGTGTCACTCAGAAGAGCAGAGGTGGAAACCTCTTGGCTTGACCCTCAGACATAATCCTACAGTCCTCAGGCCAAACTCTATCCTGACAAAGATAAAATGGAGGAAAGAATTTTTTCCTACCAACTTCAGGCTGTTTCCGACCGTTGTCTATTGTCTCAGGTTCTGACACAGAGTCCATTTTCTTACCCCCTCTTTCAGCCATGCAAATCAGGCAAGGCAGAGCGCACAATGGAACTTCAGCATCTTTTCAGATCAGTGGTTCTGAGCCCCCTTGAGAAATCCATAAAGGCCCTCCCTGGAGTATTTAGCAGATAATGCTCCCTCTTTCCGCCTGCGGTGTTTTGAAAAATGTAGCCCATAAAATGTGTCTGACATTGTACAGCAAGCCCGGCTTCCCTGCGAACGCCGCGGCCTCCTCGGGACGAACACGGTTCCCATTGTTAGCCCTGACTTGCTGAATGCAGCGAGGCCGGGGGAGATTTCTATGCCTTGCACAGCAATAGCACATGACTTGGAAGGGAACTTCTCAAGGAAAGCGTATTTGATCAGTCATAAAAACCTTCCTGGAGATGCATGCTGAACTCTGTGTGTGTGTATTATAGCTGGCACTGTTAACAACACCTATTGCTAAGCTCGCGTGAGGTTTTCCCACACAAGACCTGGTTTCGTTGCTTATAACCTACTTGGTCAGGCTTTAACAGTTTGGACTGATTTTTTTTCCATGCAGAATAGTTGCTTCAGGAAGAATATATATTGGAAATTTCTGCCAAGACAGACTGGTCTTTTTTTCAGAGTGAGTTTACAGGAAAATGCATTATTTTTGCTGCTGTTAAATCTTACAAGGATTTTATTGAAAAACTCTTTTTTTACCTCATTGCTTTGGTATTTGTAAGGAAGGTTTCTGTTCTAGAGATATTATTGTTAACTCTCTCTTCCTCCCCCTTACACTTGGGCCAAACTGGGAGCTTATTAAAAAAGAGCAATCTCTTCAGACATGCGAGAGATTGGCAAAGGATGTCTCAGAGGTTGGACAGGATTTTACCTATAAATATATCAGGTGAGTTGTTCCTGCACACTAAAACAGAATGCTGGGAAGCACAAAGTTTCCCTTTCTGCTGCCCAGGCAAGGACAGTGTCCAAAGAAGAGCTGGAGAGGTGCTTTGGGAAGAAACTGCAGCTTTCACTCAAAGAAATCCTCCTCTGTTTCCTCTCTGAGATGGAGTATATCCACCTCCAGTCACAGCATC
Source organism: Amblyornis subalaris (assembly GCA_018881555.1). Lineage (NCBI taxonomy): Eukaryota > Metazoa > Chordata > Aves > Passeriformes > Ptilonorhynchidae > Amblyornis > Amblyornis subalaris. The sequence goes on along the minus strand of JACAXG010000132.1, from coordinate 2,007,333 downwards.
TCCCCTCGCCCATCCTCAGTTCTCAAACCAGAACATGCCGGAGAGTAAGATGAGCTCAGGAGGGTCAGGGAGAGCCTTGGTTTCACCTCCCACTCGTTACTTCACTTCCCCCATATCTCAAGTCCATAACCTTTATCAGCAGTGGAACGAATCGCCTGAGAAAGCTGGGGGGATGGCAGGAACATCTGGGCCACATACTGAACATGCCACTGTGAGTGAACCTCCCGCACGCTGTCGGATGCTGTGCGAAAGCGCGTCAGGGACACAGCTGTGCCTCACACGCACGGCTCCGCGGGCAGGACCCACCTCGGGCTGGAGAGGAGAGGAGAAAAGAGAGAGAAAAGGAAGAAAAAGATGGGGATGTGAGACCGGAGATGGGAGGAAGGCAAGGCAAGACATGAGGAAAAGCTTTGGCTAAGGGATGATGCACCGCAGCCAAGCAATGCAACAAATCCTTGGAGAAACGCCCCTTGCACACCCTGCATGTAGTGCACCAGCAACGCTCTTCATGAGCCAGATTTGGTTTAAGTGGAGACAAAAGGGGCAAGATGCAGTGGAAAACGGGAAGGAGGGAAGGGAAGGTGCAAAGGGAAAGAGACTCTGAGAGCACTGAGTTTTTGCAGGCTCTCCTCGACCCAGATAATCAGCAGAGCTCAAGCTGACAGCAGGGGATTTAAACACTTATAGGGGGAGCTCAGCTGGGTGTCTCAAGGGAAAAAGGGTTGAGAAATGCAGTTCTGTAGAAAAGACAGAGAGAGAGAAAAGAGCTGTTAAGCAGTGAGAGACATCTGCAGCATAGCTGTTAGTTTTGGTTACTCTCTGCTCTGAGCTGGCAATGGGAATGAATGAGAAAACATCCTTAGCATCCTGATTCTCTTGAGAAGAGACAGAGGAAAGGGCCCAGGAAGAAAGCCCAAGTCGGACAGGCACCAGCAGCCTGAATCCTGGGCTCATATCAGGTACCAGAATGCCACCTTGCAGGAAGGGACCTCCAGAATACTGCAAACTGATTAGAAATGGTGCCCACAGGCCAATGTCCCTGCTTTAGTTTTCCATACCTATGTGGGCCAACACACAAGGCCAGGAGAGATGCTGGGCGGTAAAATCTGGGGCACGGTGCCTTAGGAGGAACTCTAAAACAAGCCCCTGATGAAAAGGTGGGCCACCAAAGTTCATCACTGGGACGAGGAATGGTCCCTCTTCCAGCTACCAGCTGATGAGAGGCCCTTCAGTGACAGAGCTCCATAACAAAAGTCATGTAAATTTTAACTGCTAAGGGATTCTTTACTTAGAAATAGGATGAATGACCTAATTGATAAATAGGCATGCAGACATGTTCTGAGCAAGTGGACATGTCTGCAAAGAAGAGAAAATATTTGCAGAACCTCTGAAGACAGTTTCCCCCCTAAAACTGCACTGGGGCTGAAGGGAAATATCCTGTTCTCTTGGCAGCAATGGCAATGGAGAATATTCATCCTGCCCTGTGCACTACCATTTATGTACTACTGAGTATCCTCTGATGTCTTCTGGAATCACTTTCTTTGCAAAAAACAATGGAGTTGAAGAACAGGTTAAAGATGGACACACCAATCCTAGGATATTTTTTCAAACAACTCACTTGTTATTTCAAAAAAGCTTTGGGTTTTGGGGAGCCTCAGTCTTTTAAAACTGTGTGCCACTTAAAACCTATTAAAGGATTTTTAGATATTTTATTGTCTCCTTAAGCATGTCTTAAGAAGTATATGCCCTTAGAAGAATACAGGTTCATATATGGTGTTCAGGATCTGCTATGCAAGTGGATCCAGATATAGGATTTTTCTCACATTTCTCTGCTGCAACAATAATATACAACTCACATATGCTCTAAAGACAAACTTTGCAGCAGCACTAGACAAAGACAGTACCAGAAGAATTTAGCCACACACATGCACATGCACAGTTAATTTTCTGCTTACAAAGCAAATGAGTGCTTTATTACTTGTCCTTTCTGTAGCTCCAATTACTCCACAACGCTCATTAAAACTGACTTTTTCTACCTAGGGTGTTTTAAGGCAGCAAAATGAAAGTGCATACTGACCACAGTCTGTTGGAGAACTACAGCAGCATTTGGAAACAGTAGGTGAGATTTGCAGTAGAGTTGGAGTGCACACACAGTCTAGGGCGTCCCAAACTCCTTCCAGGCCTGCCATGTTTTCAGGGAATACTGGAGCYCATAGCAGGTGGGAGGTTCCTCTCTGCCCCTGCAGCCTGCTCTCTCTGAAGGGCATGTGGCTCACCCTCAGGGCTTGTGGAACACCCTGTAATGTGACCTACAGCGCTGCTCTTTAAAGACGCATTTATAAAGTACAAATTTGCCTAAATGCTTTTGCAAATAAGACTTCCACCTGCCCAAAGCACCATGGATTAGGCCTCAGCACTTCTCCCTGCACCAGCTGTGACTTAGCCCAGCCTTTGCTGGCTACCTGTTGGGCTCAGTCACTCACTAGCACTGTAAATGTGTTTTGCCTGTCAGGGGGGTCAGCCTGTTTTCGTGCCACAAGACGGGAAGTAATCCATTTAACAAAAGCGACACATTTTTATAGCTTCTGGAATCACTTCTGTTGCAAAAACAATAAGGTGAAGGAGCAGGAGGGGGCAGTCCTAAGACATTTTTCAAACAATGGACTTTTTCTTTTAATAGGTGTTTACAGAACCCCAGCCTTTCAACACTATATATCCCAAAATATATTAGACTGTATTGCATGCTAGTTGGGATTTATATTTTCTATTTGCTTAAGTTTTTTACACTGGTGCCTATTTATACAATGCGAGTGCATCAGGTGCAGACTCCATTCCCCACCAGGAGAGCCCAAAAGGCCTTGGCACTGCTATTCTCTGCCCAGTTCCTTTTCAAGGACTAGGTTAGGTTGGAGTAATATCATGCAGATTACCTTCTTAAGAATTATTTTATATTATAATGATTGCAGCAATATCTACCTTGGCCCCTGGTGTCCATCTAAGGCTTCTCTTGGTTATACCCCATGTGGGCACGACAGCAGCCATACAAGGAGTGAGTAAGAGACAAAGTGCATTACGCCAAACTGTTTAAATCAGATTAAACATGTTGCCCAATCCTACAATGAAGGATTACCACTATTGCTCTTACCACTGACTTTAAAACCCTTTACTCTAAAACTGCGCTGTCTAGGGTAAGAGATTTGGAACAATACACTCTTATTTTGGGATGTAAGAGCGCACACACAAGGAATTAATTCATCAGTAGTTAATCTGGAATGATGTCATGTGTAGACAACTCCCCTCTCCAAGGCTGTGACAAATATGGGGGAGAGGGGAGAAGAGACTGTGAAGTATCTTTAATTCCTTTTTCTCCTACTCCCTGTATCCTGCAGCAGCTCTATCCAGTCCTTCATGCAAGTGAAAGGGAGCTTTAACACCTCCAGCACCCGATGTGCTCTGCAAAAAAGACTGATCACACTGCCTTGCGATCCGGGGACAAGGAGGAGGAAGGCTAATGTGGAGCTGCTGCAGGAAAAAGCCAGCAGTGAGTGGGGAGGTTGAAGGGCAACCTTTGCAAGAGACTTGCTCAGGGGCCTCTTTCCAGTGCTGGAGTGCTCCAGGGAGGTCTCCAGAGTAACCGAGAGCTGCTCCGGGTCTCCAGGCGGGTGGTGGTTGGCGGCACATCCCTTGAAATGGCCACTGAAGCCAGGAACAAGCCAGTCATTAAAGGGAGAGTTTTTTTCCAGTGTCAGAAGCATGGTAGGTTCATCTGCTCCTGGACAGTGGTATTTGGGGACTGGTTTTATTCCTCCCCTGCCCTGTGTGCTTTGGGAGAGTCCCAGGAAGAAACAAAACTGCTGGCGTGGAGGCAGCAGCTCTATCTCTGTTTACAAGTCAAGGGAGACTTTTGTGCACAGTTACCTACCTCCCTGCAAGGGAAGGCTGCTCACACAATGGGGACCTAACAGACTGCATCTGTTTTGTCTTAGTCTAAAGCATTCCTTTCTGGTGCTAACTGGGAACAATTTAGCTGGAATTTCCAATTGAAATGAGCTTTTTAACTTCTATATTGACAATTTAAGTTCTTCTCAGGCAGGGGATCTGCCGTGTATTTTACAAATAGGCCAAACCAAATCTCGGTATTTTTACAAGTTTTTACTCAGACTAAATCTATTTTACTAAAGTACTGTTKTACTCAAACATGGATTTCAATACAGCACCACAGAGGGTACCCGGTAATAGCCCATGCTGCAAGAATTGGGATTCCAACCAACTTGAAGAGGTTGAGGAGGTGGGTAAAGGAAGAGTCCTGGAAAATCCTGCTCAAGGAAATTGTTCACCCCTTGATCCTCCTAAAATGTCTTAACCTCATTCCCTTTTCCAATCCATCTCACCTCACCATAAAAGCTCCCACACAGGAGAGGAACAAAAGGAGAAAACTGACTGCAGAGGCAAGAGAAATACAGAGAAAAGGGGAGGGAGGTCTTCCGTTAAGTCATTCATAAAAGTTTGGAGGTCCCTTGACATGAAGCCTGCAGGTGCAAATCCAGTCCTCCTCCTGGAGCAAGATCTGATGACACTCTGGGAAGTTTTTGCTTGTTCATTAAGGATCCTTTTGTCCAGGACCTGGTAAAGCTATTCCTCAAAACCAGAGAAACCAAATGGCTTGAAGGGCTTCCTTCTCCCTGCTCTGCAGTGCTTATCTGTTCCTGTGAATATCTTTATTGATGATCTGAGTGAGGGGATTTAGTGTCCCCTCAGTAAGTTCGAAGACGACACTCATTTGGGTGGGAATGTTGATCTGCTGGAGAGCAGGACAGCTATTCAGAGGGCTCTGGATAGGCTGGACTGATGGGCTGAGGCCATTTGCATGAGGTTCAACAAGACCCAGTGCTGGGTCCTGCCCTCGGATAACAACAATCCCATGAAGTGCTGCCGGCTGGGGGCAGAGAGGCTGGAAGGTGGCTCAGCAGAAAATGACCTGAGTTAACAGCAGCTGGACATGAGCCAGTGTGTGCCCAGGCAGGCAAGAAGGCCAGTGGCACCCAGCCTGTATCAGCAACAGTGTGGCCAGCAGGACCAGGGCAGTGATTGTCCCCCCGTACTCATCACTGAGCAGGTCACACCTCGAATCCTGTGTAGTTTTGGGTCCCTCACTACAAGAAAGACATTGAGGTGGTGGAGAGTGTCCAGAGAAGAGCAATGGAGCTGGGAAAGTGTCTGGAGCACAAGTCTGATGAAGAGCAGCTGAGGGAGTTGGGGCTGTTTAGCCTGGAGAAAAGGAGGCTCAGGGGTAACCTTATTGCTCTCTACAACTCCCTGAAAGGAGCTTGTAGCTAGGTGGTGGTTTAGATTGGATATTAGGAATAATTTCCTCACTGAAAGGGTTGTCAGACAGTGGAACAGGCTGCCCAGGAAGGTGATGGAGTCACCATCCCTGGTAGTGTTCAAAAGGTATGCGGATGTGGCACTTAGGAACATGGGTTAGTAGTGCTGGGTTAATGATTGGACTTGATTATATTAAAGATCCTTTGCCATCTAAATGATTCTATGAGCCTTACATTTCTTTCCTCCCTGTTTTCAGGCTGACTTTGTTACATGAGGAACATGGCTGCTGCTCTGCCACCGCCTGCCCTGTCTTCCGTGCAGATGGTTTGGAGTTGGGATCTCTGCTTAAAACCGGTGGGCCTGAAGGGTCATGTTCCCCTCTTGCACTGGGACCTCACTCCAATGAATTCTGCAGCTGTGCCAGAAAGTCCCAGGCTCCTGCCTAATTCACTACCCACATGTGCAGGGAGAAAAAAGGAACTACTTCCCCTTGCCAAAAAAATTAAATAAGTCGTAGGCATCAATCACCCTCTAACATGCACATTTTTATTCTCAAACAGCTTCATTTAGAGTGTTTTAATATAGAACAGCCTGACAGAAACAATGCCTCCTAAATAGCTGTATGGGACTCTTTAGTCAATAGTACATACAGTAAATATTTATTATAACGTAACACAGGTTCTGTTTGTTTCTGCTTGTTTTTGCTTTTTATACTTTGCATTTGATGTGAGTGGGAGACACACCAAATATTGTAAATATTTATAAAGTATTCAGATTTGATATTATTTGCTCAGGTACAAATGGCTCCAGTTACTAGACTGTCACAAATGAGAAAACCACAAATACAGAGCAACACTGAATGAAAACACAGTGGAAACATGACATAACCACATCTACGGACTGCAGTAAACATTCCTCACAAGAAGGAACTAAATAAAGGTACAAATATCTTTTTAAAGAGCTGTTTTGGCGGATATTTTAGAGACATCATCTTAGTGGCAGGGGTTTTATTCCCCACCTTCTAAGTGTCACTAAAATATCTTAACTCTAAACTTATGTGCAATTAGCTTTTGGCTATTTTGTTTTAAAAGAAAACCTCACCCTGGAGAGTGTAGATAGATGGATGAGGTGGGGTTCTTTTTTTAAGACATTCAGTCTTGCTTTGCAAAATAAACATCCCTTTAGATAAGTGGCCTGAGGAGTCTCGAATTTTTTTATTTGTATCAGACAGATGATCAGGAGGGTCATGGACCGGCTGTCACTCCCAATTCAGTTGTGGGGACACTACTAAACATGTCCTATTAGTCAACATGTTATGGTCACCTTAGTGACTTACTCGATCTCTGGTGCCTGTAAATCTTTGACCATTTCAGCTGGAACCCCCTTGGGTTGGGGATGAATCAGAGGATCTGGCGCTAAGCTCTCTTGCGCAACAGCAGTTTGGCCATGCCAGGAGAGATCCCTCTCCGATGTCCTTGGAGCCAGCCCAGCACTGTTGCCTCCTGGCCTTCCACAGCTCTCCAGCACTGGCTCCAAGCACGTTGACCCCAGCGAAGACGAGGCSCACGTCCATCATCACGTAGCAGGACACAGCAGGTTCACGCGGGTGTTGCGCTGCCCCGCTTTGGCTGGGGGGATTCCCACTGTTGTGGTCCTGGTTTCCCAATCCATCACAATTATTTTGGTCCGCAGTTTTCATCAACCATGATTCAGAGGGATTTTTCTAAGGCTGGTTGGTTTGAGTCATAACCAAGGATCTGAACTGCAGACAAAGTTTCTGGCTGGTTTGTGTTTTATCCTGAGCTACTTCCCCAGTGCTAGTTTGTCTTTCATACTTGCACAATCAATAATTCTTCCTCACTGATCATACTTGGTGTATCATTTATTTCCGTTGAATTACCCCTCTGGATAAAGCATGGTGAAGTAAATAATGGAGACAAACACAGAAAACATCTGGAATATGCTTTTCTCTCCGGCCGATTCATCATTTCAAAGTGTACTGTAGGCTGAACTGGTAGCTCAAACAGGACTAGGTATTGATAATTTTTTTCCCCCCATTTTTTTTATTATTCTTTATTATAATAAAGTTCTCTTTTTCCCATCACTGGAAACTCTTCTCTTCTTTTACAGTTTTTCCCATGATGTAGTAACTGCAATTTATTATTGGCATGGCCTGTAGTTCAAGATCTTTGGCATTTATTTTTTCAAATGTATCCCCTAAAAGGGCCAAAAAAGAAGTTAATAAAAGCATTAAAACCACCTGTGAATGGTCATTTAAATGCCACATTTAAATTAACGATAAGTAATCTACACCTTCCAAAAATCCTGACTGACATGTAGGTTTGCTTTCTCCCCTTCCAAACTATGGGCTAAGTACTAAAGTGAAATAGCACTCAGGTGCTAAACAGATTATGACTCACAGCTGGAGGCAAAGAAATTGCAACTCTATCCCAATTACGCTAATTTAATTGAGTGTTAAAAAAATCCTGGGTTCCCAACAGTAGTAGGCAAGGCAAGGTTATAGACATCTAACAGGTAAGGGAGCCATCTCTAATTTTGTTTGTTTGTTTGATTGTTTGTTTTAAAAGGTTCTTTTGGGGCTGGGAGAAAGGCCTGTCCAGACACGACTTCTTTCATGTGAAATTGGTATTTAACAATAATGTTTCTGTAAGCAGCATAGCAATACCTTCATGTGGGAGGTGAACTCACAGCTGTCTGACACTGCTGATGCTGCTTCTGCTACTGCTGTGCGCAGAGGCTCTGTGCTAGAAGAGAGGGGGTCAGGATACCCCAGTTTTATCCCCTCCATCCTCCAACTGAAACCAACCCCTTCTATGAAGAACATGGACTTTGCGCCAGACTTTGCAACCTTTGGGCACAGGGACGTTGATGCTTTCTTTTACTGCTCAGAAAATCAGGATGATGACAGTGGGCAGGGTCCCAGCACCCAAAGCAGGTGTGCTCACCTGTGCTGGGGTGTGCACATACTCATCCCCAGCCCATCCCACAGAGTCTGCAGCGGGTGGTGAGCCTTGTCAAAGCCCCAAAGGGGCTGTGAGGACCTTTAAACCCACCCAGCATGGAGGCACTCTGTGGTCGTGTGGGCAGAACCAGCAGCGTGTAACCCCGCTGGCCTGGGAAGCCAGGGAGCAGAGAGCTGAAGGAAGGATGCGATCTCCTGCTGGGTGGAAGAAAAGGGAATTACTTCCTCCCTGGGAATACCCTCCTGAGGTTTTTTCCTTCCCCTTTGGTAAAGATGAAAGAAACACGGTCCACCTCCTGTGCTGAAGAGTTCCCATTCCTCCCCAGCCTTCCTCTCCTCCTTCCGCTCAGCCTCCTGAAAGCAAAGAGCCACTGGCAAGAGGAGTCAATAAGTAAATAGCAAAGGCTATGGAGAGCGGGACTGTGCTCTTGCCGAGCACCTGGAGCGAGGCCATTGGAGGGATCACCTGGGAGCCACGATAGCAGCCCACAAGGAACCACTTCCTGATCCAGCACCGCTCCTTGCTAAGCATCTCCCCATCACGGGACATCATCTGGGGAGCCCCCACAAGCAACACCTGCCTCGGACTTGAGGGGGAGTGTGTTTAAGGGATTTCCTCTCAAAACATAGTAAGCAAAGGTTGCTCTGGCCACGCTCGTAATGAGTTTGGCACCAGGGGCGTGTGTTTCTCTTTGCCTTTGGTTCCCGCAGATCGAGGCTCCTCATTGCCTGCAAGAGCATGGCTGTGCCTCTGCCTCGTAGCCACAGTGTCCTTTTAAATAGTCTCCTCTCTGTGATCTGCACATCCAAGGGGAGCCTTCTCTCACCAGTCAAAGTTGCAGCCTTGTGTTGTGACAATTTCCACTGCGCCAGATGCTTCTCCTTCAGCTTGGGATTGGGCCGCAGTGAAAGGGAACGGCCTGAAACACATTAATCCTTTTAGAATATAAATAGCTGCTGTATCAAACTTTCTGTATCGCTGTCTAAGGGGAATAAATAGCTTCGGGCCAAATATTTTTAAAACTCTGAAAATAAGAATTACTTTAATAATAATAATAATAAAAAAATTTTTAAAAATCCCAAACACAAAACCCATGATACAGCTAATGCAGAGATTCTGCTAACAAATTATATATAAAGGAGCTGTCAGTACAGAAGCAGAATTATGGAAACGAAAGCTCATGAAGACCTCTGGATCCATCCCTGCCCGACCGGCGGGAGCGGCGGGGCCGGGCGGCGGCGGCCGGGGCCGGGGACGGAAGGTGGCAGTGCAGCATAACGAGAGCCGCCTGAGTCTGCCTGCATAAAGTACCGCACTTATCATTTGTTTATCATTCCCGAGGTCCGGGCTAACAAGTTTAACCACACAAAAAAATACCTCTTTGGGTTGTTTTTTTTTTTTTTTTTTTTTTTTTTTTTGTCTTTTTGTTGTTTTTTTTTTTGGTTGTGTGTTTTTTCGTTTATTTTTTTTAAATGCGCAGATCAAGCTAAAATTAAGGGGAAAGCAGGCGAATCATTTAAGAAAACAAGAGCAAGAAATACAAATAGAGATGTGGTCTGGTTTATGCACGCACACAAAACCTAAACAAACATGAAACCTTTCGTCGAGGCGAGCAGAAAATCTAAGAATTACAGCGTATTGTCACAGTCACATATCTCTACACATGCAGTATTTTTTCYGAACAACTATCATAAAAAATTGTTTTAAAAATAGGAGTAAAGATTTCCCATAGGCTACATTCATATTGATATATTCCTTTCAGATTTGTCTTTATTTTCAAACCTTATTCTGTATTTTCCCCCAAATACTTTGTTACAGCATCCTTATCTTTCCTTTCACAAATTTCTTCACAAATAAGGGACAGTAGACATTCAGGGTAATGAAGAAAAACACTCTCCACTCCGTTTACTTCCCACTGAGAGCCAATTGAATACACGACCCACCAGAAAGAGAACGATTTTTCATAAGTTTTCAACTTCCTAAAACTGAAATAATTCCTCTGTTCAAAAAAATCCTTATCCTTCACCAAACCCAGAAGTAATAAAGTCTGGGTTTTGCTTTGTGTTTGGTTTACAGCATTCAATATTCATAAAAACAGCTTTAAAAAAAACCCCGAGGGACAGCAACTTTCTAAACTTAAAAACATATATATATATATATTTAAAAAAATAATTATTTTCCCACATTTTTCCATTATTTGATATATGAGATATCATGAGGATAACAATTTAAGGCCTGATTCCATTAGTCTTTCCTCAGAGAAATACTATTCTTCAATATATTTTTATTTTTTTCTGGGTCTGAGGTATTTACCAGGAGGGATATTTCAGGGACAGAGTAGCTGGGGTCAGAYCCAGCATCCCTTGAGCACTGAGCCCACCGATGGGGGGGGGGTCCGTGCATCCAGCTGAGCATTACAAGGTGGGTTCTGCACTCGCTGCTCAGACAAGGCTCCATCAGAGACACCGTGGTTTCCTTTGCAGCATCCCTGAGAAAGGGCAAAGAGACTGACTTGGGACCACTGCTGTCGCTGGGGCAAGTGCTGGAGTGAACATTCCCGGCTTCCCTGACCTGCCTCAGGAGCCTCTGCACTGAGTCACCCAGGAGCTGCATTCCAGTTTCTAAAAAATACGTGGCACGGCTTAGCATTAAAGATACCCTCCAGAACATTTAAAAATAAAAAGGGAAGGTATTAAACATAGCTTTAAAGGGAAATTATAGGCTTACATAAAAATGCTTCACACAGTGGGGGGAAAAAAAAGAGAAATGTCTTAAGTGTGGATGTTTCTCCGAAGCTTAAAATAAGTTGATTCCACTTTAGAAATTACACCCTTTTGGCTGAAGATGTTATTTGGTTTAGGCTTTTTTACACAGTTTTGTGGAAATATACAGGCTGCAGAAGGGAGGAGAAAACATCAAGAAATATGTGTGCAGTGGAGGGGGGGGAAGGGAAGACTGACAATAAAATAGATCTCCCGCTAAATGCATATTCTTCTATTTATGTATTTGATAATGAGACAGAAATGCCCTTGGCACTCTGTAAACAACAGCTCCATAACCAGGAGGGAAGGGCAGAATAATGCATAGCTACGTTTCAGATCATAAACTATTTCAGGCGCTATTAACATGCCAGCCTGTTAGATTATTGGGGATTTTCATTTTATTTTCAGCTAATATTTACCATTCTTAAGCAATTTTGCTGTCTTACCTAATTGCTCTTTTTGCAGATTAACAGAAGATTGTTACTTGTGAAGCTCCTCTCCTACCAGAAGTTCCTGAGAAGTGATAGTTGATTTAACTCTAATACCCATAAGAAAATTTTCAGCTTTGTATCAATAGAGTAAAATTTTTATATAAATGTTTTTTATATTATAGGGCTACATTTAGCAGTTATTCACCATGATGAGTTGGCAACGCAATCCAGAGCTCCATAACTTTCAGAAAAGGAGATGGGAGAAGTTCACATTATAATAAAAAGAATAGATTTTTTACTTTGCTTTTAAAGATGCTTTTTGCGTTTTAAAACAGCATTCCCTCATGATAACAAAACATGTTTGTGTGTAATGTTTGCAGTGTCAAATGGTATAACTATCGTATGATTTAAAATTAAACAATATAATTACCATTTGGCAACCGGCACTTAAAGCTGTAGTAACTATTTCTTCAGACATTTTTTAGACTGTATTTAAAAATCAAAATGAAAGCTATATTTTTCCTGTACATTCATTTCAAAACCTTAAAGCTAGAGTGTTTCTTTTTTTTTTTTCATTCAAAAACCCCCAAACTATTTCTGTTTAAGAAAATTGAGTTTGTGATATCTTGAAAAACAAGCTTTTCTACAGCTGTGCAAGAATCCTGCTGCACTGAGACGGTGAGTGGAGAGCTGCAGGAGAAGGTGGAGTATCTTTGATTGGATTTTATTACTGAGTTTGTTCCTATGTTCTGATCACTGGATATGGAGATGGGAGCCAGGGACGACTGGTAACCATTTGGAATGAGCATGTCTTCAGTCATCCAATTCAGGGTGTTTAACAGTTTCTAAAATTAACACCAACAACGATAAAAAAAACACTCACTAGTATTACATGATTCATATAGGCATCTGGTTTCTTTGAATGTGGCTCCTTACCAAAATTTACCACAGCTTTATCTTGGTCCTCTGTTTATTCCATTAATTAACCAAGTCATCATTATCTGTTAGTTACGATCAATTTTTCCAGGATTGTGGATATGTTGAATTTTACATATTTATTTTTAGAAGCCCACCACACCTATGGGAGAGAGATAAGTAGGATATGGAATTTCTCCTTGTAGCTGCAATCTTTTTCTGAAGCTCAGGCTACGGAAAACAAAGGTGTTATATTTCCATGAATCCAGTACAGTCAAGCTAGGAGTCAGAAAGGTATTTTAMTTCAAAATATCTGCACGAATTTTGAAAGTGAATTTCAACTGGATGTGTAGAAATGCCCATTCTTCAATTTTCTTGGTAAGTATTATGTTTATTTAACTCATCAGGGTTTTTTTTCTCTCTCTCTTTAATAAAATACCATTTTTCTCATTCATTTCTGGGCAGTTTGATTTTGTTAAAGTAAAAGAATACAAATCGTTCACCGCGGTGAGAGGCAGAACTTTTCCTCCCCCTGTTTCTGGAGCCGTTTCAGTCTATGAAGGGTATCAATAAGCAGAGCAAAAGCCAGCAGAGAGACAGTCCCCGGCAGCAAAGGCAGCTCCGACCCTGCCTCGCTCSCCAGTGCGCACGCAGGCTCCGGCCCCAGCACAGCTCCCCGAGCTAAAACCACACTGCTGCTGATGCCCGGCTCACATGGTAATTTGGGATAGACAAACACTGCTAAAAACGTCTCATTAAGGGCTGAGAGCGAAACAATTTTTACAAGGGGTACAAAAAAAAAGACAATAAAGGGACATTCTTACAATTCTTCTGGATGCTTGAAGACAGAGACATTTTTGTTTTATTTTGTTAAGCTTTTCTCCAATGTTCAGAATTTTCCAGCCCAAGCAAACGATTTTATTTCTATTTTATATTTTTACTGCCTCATTGCGCCTGTAAATGCCTGAGTTTCAGGGATTTCATAATAATAAAAATATCAGCCAGAGACATCAGAACTGTGGAAGTTTTGCAAATAGTGGATTAAAATCTTCTGATGCAGACATTAAAATCAAATAAGCTAAATTATGTCAAGCAATGTCACTTGCATGCTAACTTACCTAATGGAGAAGACTGAGTGTACTTGCACTATAAAGATCTCGGCTCAAGAACATCTCTTGCTAACTGCAGTGAGAAATAACCAACACTGAGTAATTTATATAACTGATATCTCTTCTCTTTACTGATAGTTAGCACATGTGTGCCAAGGTGGCACGAAGCATTGTTATCTCGTAAAACACCACGGAGCTATCAGCTTTTCAGTGAGTGTGTGAATCATAAGGCTGTCTTAGCATGAATGCATTTAATTGTGTGAAGAGGGTATTTCCCAGCATTTGCTTAAACCTTCGGAAAACAGCTTTGCTTGTCAATTGTCATTCAAGATCCTACCAGGGAACAAACAGCAAGCAGGAGCACAAGAGAGGAGTATTGTGGGGAAAGGGTCTGGGGGTGGGTTCAACCGTAAAACTCAACAAAAATGCTGGTAGTGTTTTCTTGTGGTCTAATTTCTCATTCCCCAAAGCGCTACAATCGTTTTAAGTTGCTGATCCGAGGCCGGAGGCCAAACAAGCCTTTGAGCCATGGGTGGGAAGAAGGAGTTCCTTCTGGTCAACTAACAAGACGTTGCAGTCTGACCGGGTCATGGGGCCAGGGTGCTCTGCTGGGGCCAAAAAGGTGGACTTTCGTGTAAGTGATGCCCACTGGGTCACTACAGGGTGTCCATGGCACCCAGCCCTATGAGGTGGGCACCTGCAACCAACTTTGCTCCTGGGACTTTCATAACTCACACAGAGTTGAGGACCCCTCGCTCCTCCCATCACTCCCAGAGCCATCACAAGGACAACACACTGTCCCCGTGCCACTCCCAGCAGGACAGGGACACTGTGCTGATGGGTCAGGACACAGCCAAGCCCACACCAGAGCACATCCTTGCTGCCCTTGATCCGGGGGAGTGAGGCAGAGGCGGTGTTGAGCCAGGGAGAGAAACGTGGGCTCCCGCGGCCGCTGCCTTGCGTGCGCCCAATGAGAGATGCTTTTCCCCTTTTCGTTACACGGGTTTCTTAATAAAAACTGAAAGGGCTCTTTTTTCAGAAAACGAACCCCAGGGGCCCAATCAGTGAAATACATTAACCTTTCAACTGTCAGCCCCCCTCCCTTGAAATTAAGCAATGCCAGCCCTTGAAACGGCTAAATTACCTTCTTATTTTTTAATTGTGTAATGATGGCCCAACAAAAAAGGAGCAACTCAGGACTAGTAAATATTCAATGAAGAAATTTATTGTAGCTCTTATAAAGGGAATACCCACAGCTTTCTTCACGTGGACTTAAATCAGGCAGAAACTGGAGCGATAGGCATAAAATGAAATAACGGATGCACTATTTCTAGTGGGATTTACATCACCATTTGGTCTAATTATTCCTGATATTTCACCCATCATATTAGAAGCTTCTTCAGGGAAAGAAATAACAGTTTGTCTCCTTGAGAACAAAGAACAAAGTGTCTCTTTGCTCTCAAGAAACTCAGCTATCATTATGAAGAGAAAGAATCTGTCCATTATCAAGAAATCCCACTAGAAATCTTGAATATCTTACCAAATAATTCCTGAGCACACTAAAAATACCAGCAAATGAAAGAAGCGGAAACTATGGGACCTTGGAAAATAAATAAATAAAGGAGGCATCATGGAYGCTCGACAACCCACTCAGTTTTTTCTCGCAGAATGATATTAATCCAATAACCAAACTGTGCCTGGYGTGTACAGTTAATCTAAGCAAGGCAGCCACCACTCCTTTATATTCCTTGTTCAGAAAGGCACACTTTCAGCTCTATCTGTGGTCCTGGATTAAGTGGTGGGAATGCATTTGCATACATTTGCACGGTGAGTAATTCACCATGAGTGATTATGTATGGGACCCACTTCCAGAATGTATGAACTTTTGGAGATTGGATTTCGTGAGGACTGGATGGTAAGCCTTAGGAGGAATTTAATACRGACCTAGGACCATGCACAGCTTTCAAGAATGTGATTTCTTCGGACSTACGTAAGAGTTCTTTGTTCTGGATCTTGTATTTAATACTGCAGTATCTGGTAAAAAAGCATTTTAAATGAGAACATGGAGCCACGGGGTTCAGGTGCACTAATTTGACAACTTCCTAAACAGGATCTTGCTGGGTCAACTTGTGAACTGGGAATATCCCCGGGTCTGAGAGAAAGAGCAAGCATTTCCCAGCATCCTGCCGTGATCCTGCACCTCTATAGGCAGTCGCACTTTGAAAAATGAAAGAAAATAAAACCTCAGCATGCAGAGATAAGAGGGCTGAAAATATCAGCTTCATGAAGAAAATATTTTGCCTTTTTCCTAAAATAAAGGAACTTCTCCAAGTCTTTCCAAAGGTCTTTTCCAGTCCCTAAACACAGACAAACGCTGCTTAGTCACTGCCAAAGGGGATATTGAATGTATTTGACCTTGTATGTAGATGTTGTTTAAATACATTCAGCTTTACTGCTTGTGAAGATCATTGGTCCTTGAAAGTAGAGTTCTGAAGTTTAGCAGCAGTGGCACAATCTGTACTGGTACGTGGTGCTGAACATCTGGGAAACTCCACCAGTTAATCAGGGATGAAGTGTGCAACAGCAGATCTCTGGTTCAGCGTGTGGGAGTGGGGTTCTGCCCCAGTAAGGGGTTTCATGGCAACATGCTGTTATGCTGTGTAATGTTATGTTGTGTTATGTTATGTAGAATTAAATACTCTGTCAGATAGTTTGCACAGTTCTTGTTGAAATCAGTAACAAATCTGCTYGATCTGTGTGAGAGAAGATAGCATGGAGTTTGGATGTGGACTTTCTGTGGTTACTGTGGTCCTATAAAGCATCTGTAAAGGATTGAGTATCTCAAGGAACTATCTGCCTTTGCCTTCTATTGAAAACAATTGCAAGTGGGATGCATGCCCTAAATTGTGATGTTAGTGAAAGCTGAGCATAGTCCCAGATTGCAAAATCAGGCCAGAATGATGAAAACATTTGTATATGTGCTACCCTTTTATTTTCTTTGGCATGCTCTAAGTAACCTCTGACCTCTTCTTTCCCCATGTAAAGCTGCTCTTTGTTTGAATGGAAACAGAATGTGAAAATGATGACAAAGGGATTTTTGAAACAAATACAATAGGAAAAAACCAAAGGCAAATGAACTTTCACTGAAATCTAGTACCTCATCAAACTCTTATAAGCGTATGAAAAGAGCAAGTTTCAGGATTATGAGATACTTTTTTTGTACAAGAAAAACGATAGGCTGAGAAATATTGCTGCACTTGTGCAGGATGTAAAGGAGCTGTGCCAGTYTGTGGTGGGCACACACAGGCCCACTGCCTCTTTTGCTCAGGAGGCAATGGAGCACCCCCAGGCTAAGCTGTGTCTCTGGGAAGTGGTGTCATTGCCACCAAGAAGCTCTTATTGGATTGATAAGTGTGAATGTCAAATATCGTTTAACCCCAGCCAGCAACTCAGCCCCACAGCCACTCACTCACTCCCCTTTGAGTGGCATGGGGGAGAAAATTAGGAAAGTAAAAGTTAGAAAACTTGTGGGTTGAGATAAAGAAGTTTAATAGAGAAAGCAAAAGCCACACACACAAGTGAAGCATAACAAGGAATTTGCTTCCTATTTCC
Organism: Amblyornis subalaris; assembly: GCA_018881555.1. Lineage (NCBI taxonomy): Eukaryota > Metazoa > Chordata > Aves > Passeriformes > Ptilonorhynchidae > Amblyornis > Amblyornis subalaris. The sequence goes on along the minus strand of JACAXG010000132.1, from coordinate 1,990,195 downwards.
CATGGTCAGGCATTCAGCCATGCTCAGGAAAGCAGGGTTCCATCATGCCTAAAGGTTACTTGGGAAGAAAAACACCATCACTCCCAGCATCCCCCCTTGCTTCTTCTTCCATCAGCTTTACATGCTGAGCATGACATTGCACGGTCTGGAATATCCCTGTGGTCAGCTGGAGTCAGCTGTCCTGGCTGTGTCCTCTCCCAGCAGGCACACTGCTGGGGTGGGGTGAGGAGCAGAAGAGGCCTTGGCTCTGTATAGGCACAACAACAGCAATAACAACAACATCTCTGTGTTATCAACRCTGTTTCTAGGACAAATCCAAGRCACAGACCCCTGTCAGCTACTAGGAAGAAAATTAACTCTATCCCGGTTAAACTCATTGTTTCCTGGGATCTCTCCAAAGCTCTACCTGCAACAAACAGATCAAGAAGTAGAAAAACAAGAGTCCTTCCAATTTATTTGAGACACTCTAAGAAGAAGAAGAGTTGAAGTGATCACAGCTGGTTTGAGGTACAGGACACCATCCTATGGAAAGCAAGAGATTGGTGGCATTTTTCTGTAGGAAATGCACAGAGGAGCACTGTCTCCAGTGTTGAGTATGGAGAAGGCCATGGCATTTCCCCTACTGGGTCACTGCTCCATTAGCAGTCACAGTTCACCAGCTGTCAAGAGGAAACTCCGTGCTTGCAGGCATGAAACATCTTACCAGACCATCGAGGTGATGATTCTTTCCCTTTCCACACAAGGAAATATGTCACGATTCTTCAGTTTATAGTTTCTTGTCCAAAGCCAGTTTCCCCTGCTGCTGTCTCGACCTCCACTTTCACTCCTCTTGCATCCTTCCCTCCCCTGTCTACCTCTTTTTAAAGGAGTGGACACAAAAATTTTGCTTTTTCATTCCTCTTCTAGAAAGATTCCCTTGCAACAAACTGTTTTTGAAAAACGCCTGGATCTACAGGATCCTTTTAGCTCATACCCTTCTCTTGGGCATAAAATGTGTTTAGCCAGACTCATTATTAAAGTATTAGGAACTCCCTTGCTTGGTGATACAGCTTCTTGCAGGCAAGGCACAGGACATGTTGAGGTCCTTGTCAGCCAATGGCTGGGGGTCTTCTGCACTTGGTGGATGTGATCAGAGTTCATTGATGTGTGTCTGAATCACCATCAGTTTGAACAGCCTCCATGTTCTGTTTTAAATGCCTTAGGTGGTAGGTGAGCCTGTGTATAGTTGATATCCCAAAATCAAGGTGTCAGAATCACCCCATCTCAGTTATTCTGTGGTTTTTTTTCCCATGGGATGGCTTGCTTCTCTCATATTTAAGTAATTTTACTTTCTTGCTTCCAGGATCTGTTAGAAAAAAAAATCAAGGGATGATATTCCACAGATCAATCTGGACTACTGCCAAGCTTCTATCTCCAAATACATTCACTGTTGGTCTCAAAAAGATTTTGTGCAGGAAGTGTACAGTGTCTTTTAAAAGTGTTTTTTGAAAATTGAATTACTGTGTGCAACACATCTACTAAGAAGTTTTAATTATGTTGGTGGAGAGAGATCACATATGCATATCTGTGTCAGCACTGTCTCTCACTTCCTCTGTTCTAAAAAACATTTAAGAGTGAATAAGGAATCTAATTCTATAGTTGTATATTCAATATAAACTTGAAAAATCTATCCCAGATTTCAGATGCCCTGGGAAATTTTAAAAATACAGTGTTTGAAAAAAACCCCTTCAGTGTTCAAGGCCAAAAAAAGTAAAACAAAAATAGCCAGTTGCTTAGACCCGAATTACTTTTTGTGAACCACAGATAGTCAGGATTAAAGACATCGGATGTGAAGGAGTCTTTTTCAAACTAGAGGTGACTGTCATACTCAGAATGAGCAGTCTGTAGGTCAACAACAAATTTTATCCAAAATTATTGACAGTCGCTAAGTTAGGGCATGTGTGAACCAACTCTTAAGGAAACAAAAGACAAAAACATTAATGTAAGTATATTATCTCCAGCCAAGAAAGGGAGGTGCAGTTATCAAACGCATACCGATTCCTTTAAGTAACATGCTTCTCTTCCTTAGATTTAAAAAGCCAGGAAAGCTTGGTAAAAGCTGAAAGATTTCCTTCAGTAGGAAGTTTGTTGATTTCTAGACAGGGTGAAGGAATCTGGGATTCAAATCAACAGTGCTAAAAGCTCCCAGTGCTTCAGGAACTAGGGATTTTGTTTTGGCATCCTGAGAATTAGACACAAAGGTTAAAGGTGTTTAATACAGATGCAAAAATGTAGGCTGAATTTCCAGGAAAACTGGCTGTTCTGGGGAGGTTGACATCTGCAATACACTGTGGAAAGCTGAGCACTTTGGGTAGTTTTCCATCCCATATCACAGAAAACCCTGGGATCTTCCTGTGGCTGGGTGAGCTCGTCCAGTCACAGCATGGACTGAACAGCTGCATGAGAAAGTCCTTTCCACACAKCCCTGCAGCCTGACAGTGCCATGCCTGGAAGCAAGGCTGGTGTGGTGCTCCAACAGTTGCAGCAGCAGCTCCCCATTGCTACCTTACTTGTGGTGATAAAACAGTAATAGCAGAAAACTGAGCCATGTAAACCTCACAGCTCTGTTCGTAAAAACAGTATAACTAAGAAATGCCTTTTATTTTTTGGGAATGCCATGCTTGACTACTGTTGTACCATGAGCTCAAAACACAGCTTCTCCTGAAATAAAGAGAGCTGAAACAGTGCCAGACACACAGGTACCCTTCTCAGAAGTACCCCTAAAATGAGCATTTCCCTTTGGAAGAGGGAAGTCAGAGGACACTCAAATTCAAATACAGCTGTCAACACACAAATGAGTAGAAATTATTCCAAGGTGCACAGGTGCTCATGGTTACCATGCAAGAAGATTAAGCCACAAACTTTCCCTTTGATTGCAACCTTATTTTTGGCTACAAGCTACATGACTGCTGCTGTCAAAAGGCATACTGAAATGTGGTGCACTATTGCCCATCTTTCAAGGCTTTTCGTTTGCCAGTGTCTCAATTAAGCTGGTTTGAGAGACAACTCTCCTCAAAAGGCTGCAAAATTCCTGGCACCACAGTCCCAAGGAATAACTACCTCTCTTTATATACAGGAGCCACAGGGCGCCCTGCAATCCCCTACAGCTGTATCCAGCCAARCTGTGACTAATTACCTCATTTTCATAGTTAATACATCTAGGGAGGAAGGAGTAGTGAAGACTTTGAAGGAGAGTTCCTGATGGTGGACTTTGATTTCTCCACTCAGAACAGAGCAGGGAGCCTGGGAGTGTGTCTACTTCGAAAATAGTTATTTTAGGGGAAAGTGGGTARGAAGAAGAGTGTTTCCGCTGACAGTGCAGTGCTACCTGGAGTGCTGGAGGTCCCAGAGGGAGGTCACTGGAACAAAGATTGCTCCTTAGCACATATCCCACTCAGAGATCCTTAATGACAATGTCCTCTAGGTTTTCCCATTTTCAGGTCTCGACCATCCTTTTCCACTCCTGTATCGCTGCAGGCAGTGGCAGAGGGACACCCAGAAGGTGATGCAAACCTGCATGTAATTTTGGAACCCTTGATACTATTTTATGTGTCTGCACATAAAACAGCCACTTGTGCACCTAAGTGTCATGCAATAAATACCTAGAAAGGTTCATGGAAGGAGTGATCAATTGAATCCCATCTGAGTTGTCTCTTGGTCTCTCTGTTTTCTTGGCTCCTTTGTTACGCTTGTTGCATTTGTATACAGACAACTCAGAAACTTTCCTAGGTGACCTTTGAATCTCTGCCTTTCTTCCTTTGTTCCATTTCCTGAGTTTTTCACTTAATGTTCTCTCTGCACTTTTTTCCTTTTCTGTGGATCTTGCACTCTCTGTATCATCACTTAAGAGTTTTTTCTCTGTTCAAGTATCTACTTCAGCAGCCTCTTCTCATGGTCTCTGTCCTTTCTGTAATGCTGGCCTCRCCCTTCAGCCCATTTCTTTAAATGCTTCAGCTTCTCTACAGGGCTGTCTTGAGTTTTCCTTCTGTTCAAATTAATTCCATCCTACCTCTTACTGACATGTTCCAAAATAAGCCCTAAATGTCCAATAAAAGTAAAAACCTCCCACGTTAGGTCCTGCTCCAAACGTGACGAAGTCAATGGAAAGACTCCATCGGTTTCCAAAGACTGGGTTTGATTTGCGCAACTTTCTGATTCTCTCTTGTGCACATGGGCACTCTTGCTATTTATAAACTATGGATTTCACAATTGCAAAATATTTGTGACTCTGTTCTCACAACCTTGGAGAATTATGAAAAGGAAAAAAAAGGGAGGGGAATCTTTTGGGACCAAAAGTAAAACTGGAACTAAAAATAGAACGGGATTGTTAACCAAGAATTTAACTTTGGATGAAAGTACTTTTGTCCTGGAGGACAGACTAGGTTTGGAAGGCTTCTGCCATTGGGTATTTTCTTCTCCAAGTTTTATGGCATCATTCATTTATTTTTCAGATTCCTAATAAATTTGGAAGCATCCCTAGTGACTTCTGAAAGATGTAAGATTTCTGCAGAGGTCGAGCATTCTTAACATACCCTTGAATGAATGTTTTCATGCCCTAAACTAAAAGGACCCAAATCACTAGTTGGTTTTGAATCTTTACACCGATGGTTTTTGTTCTTTAGCTCTAAATTAGTGAAGATGTAATGAAAGTGAAAAACGTTCTCATGATTAGAGTTTCCAAAACAGCTTCAGAAACATTTGAGAAAGTAAAAAAATTTCAGTGTGGGGTGACAAAGTCACTTGACACCTCATTGCAGCCCAGCAGTTCTTGTTGCCCCTTGGAGAGGCTTTGTTTCAGGTTCAGCATTTTGGTCTTTGCAGAAAGTAAAAGTCCAAAACCGATGAAACAGAGAAGTTAGAGAACRTGAAGCTCTCCTACGATAGCCAGAGAAAACTTATTCCTGCTAACTACCCAATAGAGCCAGTGAGTTTTATTATAGTAGTAGTGACATGGTCTTAATACCGAAAAAGAAAAAGAATGTGGCATCTGAGTTACTGTGGAAATTTTACTTGCAAAGCAGAAGTCTAGAGAGTCAAAGGAAATGTCGCATTCTTGCAGTGTGGCCTTTCTGCCACCATCTATTCCGTTAACTACTTTGTTAGTGACACCTCTATTATTACGTGATAAGAGCTGAATCCTTCAACTTTAATGAAGGCCCTGGAATAAGTTCCCATTTGGAAAGAAAGGGTGTTTCAGTATATGGTATCTTAACCTCCTCAAGATCTTAGGTAAAGATTCTTCAAGATTAGGACGTGGTACACCTCACAAAGATTTCTATATTTCGTTCTTCTAAAGTGTAGAACTAAATAACAAAAAAGGGGTTTCTATTTCTTGACAAAGACCAAATTCCTTCTTTTGTAGCAATCTGAGCACATTTCAGTGTCTGATTCCAGCTAAAGTGGAAGCTGAATCAAGTCTATGTGGTTATTTTGATTTTAAGGTTTGATTAGCAAGGTACTTCAACCTGAGTTTAATTTTATGTCTGAGAACAGTCATTGGACTCAGTAGAAAACTCGTGGCCACAATCTGATGTGTGTTTGTGAGCATTTTTTAAGGGCAAAATAAAGGGCAAACACCTCAACCTATTTTGAAATGTAGGCTCGGACACAGTAGGCAGCATTGCTGTTACACGAAATAAGAACAGGTCTTCCACTGGTAGAGGTGTGAACAGTTCACTGAAGTCAAAGATACCAGATTTGTGAGATTTGCACACCTGTCCTGTCATTATCACAAAGTTACTAAGAGTAGGTGGACAGAATATATAAAAAATAATTTCGTCCTCCAAAAGCTGTTGGTGCCATTCTCATTTCTTAGAATTTGATATAGAAGAAAAATGTTAACTGTCCAGAAGCCTTGTTTTGTCTGAAAGTTGGAAAGATGACCTCCAGAGGTCCTTTCCAACCTCAACCATTCAGTCATTCTGTTTTTTTCCTCTTAACACTTTTTTAAATTTTAAAAGAGATTTCTCTGCCAGATAAACACCAGCGGAAAAAAAAACAAAAAACAAAAGAAAATGGGAGATGATGGGGAAACTATAACCACTACCATAGCAAAGGTAGTATAAATCTGTACTAGTTGGTAGTAAGCAAAAAAAGACAAGGGAAGTGGCAAAAATCAAAATCCCAGGTGTTTGAAATGTTCTGACTCTCAAAAAACAAAAGCAGCATTATTTCTGTTGCATTTCCCTTGAGACTATTTTGGGGAAAAAAAATTAGAAATATTAAAAACCTAATTTTAAAAAATGTTATCTTAAAGAACCCAGTTTTCGTCAGGAAAATTGTAAAGTATTCTCTGACATATCTAATGTCAGTATCTGTGTTTTCTCTCATTTTTCTAGTCAGGATCAGAAACAAAACTAAACAAAACAGAACGAATGTTAAAATCTGTAATCTTTCTGACAACCTCTGACAGCTTGAAAGAGAAATATGATAACCCTCCCACTACTGAATACCTCATTTTGGTAACAGAGCTTAAAACTGAACTTGAGGATCCTCATCTTGTGAACATGGTTCAGCATCATCCCTATGGAATGATGACTATAGAAATCACACTTGGGGACCAGCTGAAAAAATGTGCAGGCATCTAAGCCAATAATAGAGAAAGGAAGGAGACTGGAAAAGGGAGTGGAAGAAAGGGGAATATTTTGTTATGTCTCCCTGTCCGCCTGTCTTTGTCTGCTGCGTCCCCCAAGGTTCAGCTACGTGGGCCGTACCGTGTGAACTCGTCTTTGATATCAATGGGGACATCTACTTAAAAATTGATGCCATGATATGGCCCCAGGTACTTAAATTAACGAGATGTTAAATACTCTGTAGTTTTATCTGTAATTAGATGACATCGATGCAACTTGATCCCAAGAGTGATTTGTAATATTCTGGATTGTCCACTTAAGGCTTGGGGCCTGATCCACGGTCTGCTGACATCTTTCCTTTGTCATTTTTGGAAGCAAGGCTCCTGGATCACTCACACACAGCTCTTATTTATTTTTCTGGTTATTAACATCTGTATGCAGATGTCTGATCTCTCCTTTCCACTATCTCCAAATATTTGGGCTTTTTGTCAGTGAATGTCCTTAATCTGGGGGTAATTTCAATTAATTTTTAACTGTTTTTTCCTTTGTAGCTACATTTTGCCTTTTCATTCCTGGCTAATTGTCAGTTTTTGTTCAATATTTACAAGTTTTGCATTGAGTCAGATTTCTTATGCTAATCCTCTTCATCTAATACGCTCACTAGAGATGGTTGAAAAAAGTTGGAATTTTTTTAGGGAAAAAAAAATCAGTAACATTCGAAGTCTTTTCAAGCAATTTTTTACTCCAAAGCTTCCATTGTTATCTTTCTTCTACCCAGCAGAAGACAGTTTCAGTCTCAGTACATATCCTAAGATTACACACAGGACTGCACGTATTTAAACACATCCAGGTCAGTGCTGCCTGTGCCTGACAGCATCCTTGGCAGCACTTTGCGGGACGCAGTTCCAGGAGAACCCATGGAATGGTCTTGTCTATTGGTCAAACAAAAGTCAATGTTGGAGCCAAGCATGCGAACCCTCTTAGAAACTCCATCCCTGCTTGAACTAGATCCTCTAGGGGAGATAAAAAGGCAAAAAATCAGTTACTGCTGCTCTCATCACTCCATGCTGAATTTCTCCACGTTTGTCTCAGGCTGCTCCCATCTATCCCATGGCACTGAGAGCAGAATTGATGAGGCTTGTGGGGTGAGAGTTCCCTGGCTGCGTGTAAAGGTCCTTCAGAACACATAAAAGGCATTAGAATTTTAGTACTAAGAAGCTTCAAATTATGTGAGCACTTTGAGTAAACAAGCAAAAATCCAGCTAGGAGGGAGAGAGAAACAAAAGGCAGGAGTGTGAATGGTGTGCTGATGCACCCAGGGCGTTGCCAGGATTTCTTCCTCTGGGAATTTCGTCGCGCTCCGCTCAGCTCCGCTTAAACATCCCGAACGAAGGACTTTCTGCAGCTTCTTTGAGGAGGCTGTTCCATGGCTCACTGTCCTTTCACAGCCAAACCTGGAAGCTCCTGAGGTTTCACGTGTGTCTCCCTTCTGCTCCGTATCACCCCATTTCTCCGCAGCAGAGACCCTCGGGCCTGCTGGGCAGGGCTCTCCTCCCTCCGGCGCGTGGGGAGCGGGGCTGCCCCGCCGCTTGCCCTGTCTGTACATATTTGAGTCTTTTAATCTTTCTCCTCAGGCCGGTCCTAGCGGCCCTTCGTCGTGCTCGCAGCCGTGCCTGGCTCCTCCAATTTGCCTGCGGTAATGAGGTGCCCAGTGCCGAGCGCGGTGCTCCAGGTCCCGCCTACGCGGGCTCCGCGTGGGGGGACCACGGCCGYGCTGACACATCCCGTCTCTTCTGTTCCCTTTTTTCCCTCCTTTCCCTTCAGTGATCATCATTCAAAATTAAAATAACATGGAAAGGCAAAGCAACTGAAATCAAAATCTAGTGCATAATTAGATACAGCGTGAGACAACAAACACGTCTTTGCTATCTGCCTCTGTATTGTAAACAATGATTACTTTACATGTTCAATGTGCCATGAAAGAAGAAAGAGCCTCTTGTGATGTTTTGTGAGAGCTTTGACTACATTTGCCCACTTTTCAAACAACAAAAAAATAAACTCACACTAACAAGGTGTATGTTTTCAGTCCTAAAATATGGGGTCACTCTCTGTTAAGGGGTCCATTCAATGATGAAATGAGATCAAAATGGTTGAGGCCACTGAAAGAAAGCAAGAAGGATTTGTCTGAAGTTCTGGTATACTGGCTATTATTTCAACCAAATAAGGATGCCTGGCTTTATTCTTCATGCTCCCTTGCCCCTTTTGAAAAACTGAAAAGAGAAAGGAAATGGCTAAGTTGTATCATGTATTACCTTGATGAGTGCTTATAACTCTTCATTCAGAGTTAATCATTAACCCAGGTTTTTGTGGTGATTGTTTTAGCTATGAAGTTTCTACATGAAATTTGTGCAGCACATCGTCGTGAAAAAGAAAAAGCCAAATGCAAAAATCAAATAAAGTGATTATAGAGGGTGGATGTGCTTGTGTGTATAGATCTATATATMCCACTGGTTTTATTTTAATACACACATGAATATTTGTATATCTCTGTCAAAACTGCTGACCCTTAAATTGGAAGTGCTTTCTTGCTCAAAACCAGATTGCTTTGATCTATTATTTTTAATGTATTTATTCATTTATTCTGTCCAGCCTCTGATATTCCTACTTAGCCTGAGCAGTACTCTCAAATTGGGCAAAATACTGTTCTCCTAATCTCTTGTGTATTTTAAAAAAAATATTTTTTGCTCATTTTGACGAACAATGAAAAGCCTGAAAACTTCTGTAAAGCAAAAAAATTATATTACTTCAGGGCTGTAGAAACCTGTTTGTGTTTTGATCATTCTGAGACATTTCATTTTAGTACCGGGATTGTTATTTTTGTATGCTAATTAACGTACATTTCAAACAATCTTGTTTTGAACTGAAAATCTGGAATTTTTTTGTTTTGAAACTTATGTTCCAACAATTAAAAAAACCTATTTAATTAAAAATGCAAAAACATAAACATTTTCCATAGAAAGCCTTGATGCCAAGAAATCAGCATTTTCTGACAAAAGGSTTGTTTTGTGGGTTTTTTTAGAAAAAGTCATGTCTATCTCTAGCAATAAAAATGTAATGTGGAAAAGAGGTGATCTTTATCTATTCCTGATGTAGCATAACCTAATCTGTCACCCACTAAAACACAGCAAAATTTCATGCAARGCAAAAATATAATTAAATGCTATAATATTCCAGTTTGACCCTTGGAGTGCAATAAAAGATACACTTGAAAAATTCACTTTATATAAATGTATGGGTGTGAGTGTGTGCACGTGTGTTTGTCTCTGTGCACCTCATATATACATTATCTCTCGATCCATCCATCCATCCATTCATCCATTCATCCACTCACACATGATCTTTACTCAAGCACAAATAGTTCAACTTCCTTTTGGAAGGATCTGCTCATTGTATTTGTTTAAGGGAATAATGAACTGTTGTTGACATGTTTGTACTCCATCCATGCACACAGCTATTAATTTATTAATTAATCCTCCTCAAAAGTCTTCTTTCTATATTAGCTGTCCTCATTTTCTATTATTTGACATCAATCCCACTAAACCATCATATCTTGTTTTACTGACTCAGATCCTGAATCAAACATCTATTTCTTAGGGGTTTTCCAGCAAGTATATTTCATCTGAGCACTAAACTCTTGTGGTTAGATGTAGGTCTTGAATGATTATTATTCAGAAACAGCAAACTATTCAGCTTGAAACAAGAGCATGACTTTTTTTAGGTTTATTAAAATTGCATTAAGGGGTTTTGGATTTTTTTCTAAACCCAGTACTTAGAATGGCTGGAATTGTAATGTTTTTATATAAACTGTGTTTCTGCAACCATTGACCCGGGTAATAAATAATTTATTCAGTTTTTCTTTAAATACTATTTTGTTTGGTTTAAACCCAAGGTTAGGCATATATATTTTCAAATATTGTCTTCCTCTGCCTTTTTATACATATACAATAAATATTTAAAAGGTCATTATGGTAAAGATAGATGAAAAAAAATCTTGACTTTTCATCTGTGCCAGCTCATACATTGTGGCCATTCTGGTAGCTACAAAAATCTGTTTGGTGTGGTGGATTTTTCTTAGAAATTAAAAATTGATMGCTTAGTTTATCATTATTTTGTGCATCTCCCTTCCCAAAGTAAACAAATGGATTTAAAGAAACACAGCAGTGGGCTGGGTGCAACACGCCCACTGTGAATAAAACACAGGGAGAAGTTGTAATAGCTCTAGTTTSTGTATTTCTGTTAAACGTGAGGAGAAGCCACTCTCGTGGAAGGTGGGATGGGAGCCAGTCTTGGGTCACCCACGTCCCTGACAGAGGCTCTCTGGTACCTGCACATCCATCCCCACTGCCTGTCGTGCTCCTCCAGCTGTGGGGGCAGCGGGCACAGTCACTGCAGGAGCATTTTCTGCAAGAATACCCTTGCTTCTTCAAAAACACCCAGGTTTTCTCAGAGACCAGTCCTGCTCCTGGACTGCGGGCATTCTTCCTTCTCCTGGCACAAACATGCGGATGCACACACACACACACACACGCACACACGCACACACACTCACACGCACACTTACCACCCTGCCCTAACCCCTGGGCACTGCCTGCATCCTTTCAACTACCTCTGCTATCCTCTGCCCCCATCTGAATAGCACAGTCTATTAAGAGGAATTGATGGATCAAGGCAAAATGCCCAGCAGCTATAATTTTCCCATCCCACCCCGGGCAAAATTTTTCCTACGTGAATGAAGCTGGGAAAAAAGGAGTAAAAAAAAAAAAAAAAAAGGATTTTGACAACAGCCCCCAAAGATAACTCGAAGAAGCTGGTACATCCATTTGATTAAACCTCACAGACAGCACCAGCTCCAGGGTTTTCCTAGATCTGAATCCCCAAGCACTTCCCATCGGATTTAAAGCCCCCATCCCTCAACATCTCTTCGCACCGAGTGCAACAGCAGTGAGAAAAAGAAACAACCCAGCCATCCCTTGAAACAGTTGCTAATCCCTCTTGCTTCTTTCTGCCTCTGCCCGAGAACATGCTTTTTCGCCGTGGGTTCTGGAGGCTTGGTTTGGCCCCAGCCAGAGGAGACAGTGCTCTGGGGTGGGCGAGGGGCCACGGCTGCCCCCGCTCCCGCAGCCCCGCCGGCAGCGCCGCTCCCGCCGCGCCGAGTGGCAGAGTGGCTCTCTCCCGCTGCTTTCACATGTCACAAACAATTGCTCTCATCGCTCATCATATTGAAGTTGTCAGGGCTCTCTGACGCCGATAATTTGTGTGAGTTGATCATACTTTGGTAAATCAACAGGTCACGACCCCTGACCCATCAGCCGGGTGGCTGGCGGAGAGCCACCTACAAATCTTCTGACGGGGACAACAGAGAGGCTGTGAACTGCTCAAGTGCTCGTGTCTATCAGCTGCCACCAGAGAAGCCAGTCCCCTCTGCCCTCCGCTGCTGGAGATGTGCCTTACTGCGAGCACAACCTCCTCGGCAAATCCATCTTAATTTCTCCCCATCTGTTTGGGTATGTACGTGTGTGCGTGCACGTGAGCATTTTTTTAAAATTTTTATTTTCACTGCAGTCACTCGTAACGAACTTTAGCCTCCTCCATATGTTTTAAATAGAGGATCCCAGCATGGGAGATAAGAGGAACACTACTCAAGGTCCTACTCCAGCACCAATGAATTGCTCTCACCCTAGATGCATGCAATGGTTAAGTTTCCATGGCAGCTTTATGGGTTTCTTTTATAAAACTTTATTGACTCACATGTTCTCAAGTGGTGGCTCCAGCTCTTTCTTTTCATTTAGTTGCAGTATGTATGTTCAAGATGCCTTTGGTTCTTTGCTTCCCTATTTTTTTAATGTATAGGACTCCTGACCGAAGCCTTGAAGTACAGACTGTGCAAGGGAGGGTAACACAGGCGTCTTTCATTACCCATGGTCTTCAATAACTCAGCAGCTAAACCAGCCAGAGGAGAAGAGAGACCTATGAACTCGAGCACGAAGGATACTGTGCGGATCAGCTGGAGGGAAGTCAGGAACGAAGCGGGTTCAACTTCCAAACTGCAAAGTTGTTGAAAGTTGCATGCCCTGCAGAAAAGACACAGACAGAATTCTGTAGCAAATGGGAGTTGCAGGCACAGCTGGCTTAAAAACTATCGCTTCTTACAGGAAAAGGCAAAGAGAGTTTCTTTTTTTAGCAGATAGCCCAAACATTGTCTTTGGCTGCTGCTTCTCAAGCATATGCACCCAGAGCTAACTTCTTTGCTTTCATGAGTGGTGTGGGTATGGTAGAGAGAGGACGGATGGTGTGAATTTGTAATTCCAATTACAAAGGCAACAGCTGGCTCTCCCTGCTTTGATTGCCAGGTGTTCATCTGATGCCACATGTTCATTTCTGGGCCTTTTATAAATATGCTGAACAAATGAAAGTGCCCATATTCCCCTCTCCCRCACTTGAATTTAAATGCAGTGATGTGAAAAATAAATAGTATAAACTTAGCTGTGTGAGGAGCAAGCAGAAAGCCCAGCTGATTAGTCATGCAAATAAAGGAATCGAGAGGTTTCCACTGCCCTACACATTTTCCACAGAACTTTGCTTTTCTTCCCACACTCGGGTTCTCCTGCTTCACTCCTGRCTACTCCCCTGCTGTGGAGCAGGCAGAGCCCTGGCACACGATATGCTCCAGCCTTGGGCCTGGATTCCATGTTCAGTGATCTTCCAAAATAAGCAGAGGTGGCAGTGGAAAACACCAAGTTTCCCTCAGCCATCATCAGAGATGCTGTGGGCACAGAAGCCATTGAGAAATGGTTTCCCACCCGAAAATGCCTGTTTTCATTTGCCACATTGCACAGTTTTTTGTTTGTACTCTGTCTCCTTAGAATAAATTTTGGACTAACCAGAACCATCTGCTTTTTCATCGGTTTTATAATAGTGCCTAGAGATCCCCAGGTGCCCTGAGGAGTGTGAGCCCTGTGAGACAGCAGCTTGCTGCCGCTGCAGGGGACTAAGCTTTTCCCTGTRGCAGAAGGAAGAGGAGCAGAGCAAAGAATGTGAAGGAAGAGAAGACAAACTGTCGGTGAAATGCATCTGCCCTGCTCTGCAGCTGGTGTGATCCAGCTGTGCTCATGCTCACCAGCCACTTCACTCTGGCAAGCCCTACCAATGCACAGGAGGAACATGAGCAGTCCTCTCGTGCAGTCCTTTGGGTGCACACGGCTGCAAGGAAGACCTTCCAGCCTGTGCTTTCTTGGTTACAATCATGGCAGAAATCCAGGATATGCACAAAATTCCAATTCCCAGGTCATTGTTACACAGCTACGTCTCCGCCATTCCAAGCATATCTCCGTATGCAACCTGCAGGCTTACTGCTCTCCCAGACATTCCCCATATTCTCCCAAAAATGCAAATTGCTCTGTTCTCACCACCTACCCTGTAATGCCTACATCTGTGACTGCCTTGCCATTGCTTGTGAGACWGGACCAAACTCACAGCCTCCAGGACAGGGTGATTCCTACAGCTGCTGCATCCCAGCATCTGAGCTCCTACTGCCTGAGCAGGAGTGCCCACCTTCATTAGACAACAGCTACAGCAGATCCAGCAGGATCTATCTTAGCCCAGCCCCCAAAACCAAAGACTGGTCATGSAGAGAGTCATCAGCGACATCCTACACTGAGAGCAAGGCTCCTCTCCTCTGGCCTGGGCGAATGGGAAGTGTTCCAGAGAGCAGAACAYGCTGGGGTGATGAAATGCACACTTACCATGTCACATTAAAACCACAGCGGAAGGAAAGGCCTGACCTGCAGCCATCCGTGCAAAGATTATTCTACACACAAAATAGCAGCTGAACACAATTGCTGTTCAGCTTGATAAAAACCAAACAGAGGTAGGAGAAAGGCAGAGTAATCCTGCACATTGACTGGCACGGCCACTGGAAAAATATACAGAGTGCAGAGCGTCTCCCAGGCAGAAACAAAGCGTAATTGGCCCTGCTACACTGTAACAGATGCTCAAAACACTATTCACAGAGTAAATACATGTGTGTATGTATAGGTGTACACTTGTGTACAGAAAACTGTGTTTGCAACCCAAGGTTCTGTCTTCCACCCCGTGAAATCTTCAAGTTTGTGACTAAAATTATGGTTTGAGGCTGGAACCATTAGTATTAAAAGCTCATGTTTTTAAACACTAAACTAACAAAAACATTACACGTTTGAGCTTCCCTTTTAGCTCACCTTAATTAATGTGAAGCTTAGGTTGAAACACAATATTTCTTTTAATTGCTTGAAAAAAGGACTTTTTCAGCACTATTTTTCCACTTTTTTGCCAGTACATTTTCATTGTTAGTTATTGTCAATGCAAWGTGGCTGAGCAGTTGTACCAAATGAAAATGTGTAATGGTTATTTGATAGCAGAAATGAACAGAGTTATCAATAAAACAAAACCAATTTCATCCTGTGAACAGAGGAAATTGTCTCTCTGTCAAGCCAAATATTAAAACCACAACAAAATTAGATTCAAGTAGAAGAAATGCAAGATCTGAGAGAAAAAATATTCCAGTGCTAGTAATATTTAATGGAAAGATGAAGCCAAGAGAGATAAAAGAAGTCTAGGAGTGATAATAGGCAGAAAACTGAGAATCGTTGCCACAGAACATGGCACTGAATAAAAAATTGGCAAATAGACATTGGAAAGATAAATGCAAAGAAATCATTTCACTGTGGAGAAGTTCTAATCCATGACTAGCCTGATCACAATCACATTACACATTCATTTTAGGGTGTCATGTTGGCAGGGAGAGCCTGCAGACCTAGTGGAAATCAGATGAAAAGCAATGACGATAGCAACTTCGGCTTTCCATAGCAGTGGAAACCCATTTTCTAAATGAAGTATAAGGGATTACCATTTGTGTTTCACTCGGCTAAAAGGAGATGGGTTACAGACACTGAAGGAAATTCTCTTCTCTCACTGTCTGCCCCAATATTCACATCAGTTTGAGCAGAGCATGCTAGGCGTATACAGGAAGGCAGAGACTGGAATTGAGATCTTCTATCTCATGGAGAGCAGACTCTTTTGGAGTCATATATAAATGAGAAAAGGAAAATTTTAGCAGATTTCAGCCTGACTTATTAGGAGCTTGACTGGACCAGAACCAGCAAGTCTGCTCCAGGCTACATGCAGGGCTTTCAGGAAGCTGGGAGAGATATTTGCAGCACAAAGAACAAGCTGGAGTTCTTCAAAGGAAAATCTCTTACCTTTGTGTTGGGTTTTTTTTCCAGAAAGAGAACTTTTTCCTATTTTGATCCTTCTGCCCCTGTTTTAGTAGCTTCCACACATCTATATATTCTTGGCATGTTCTCTTTTTCCAGCTGGTAATTGTATCTGGCCGTAATTTGAGTGTTTTGGGCTTCTGCCTGACTTCTGGGAGCCATCAGACCCAGCTGGAACAATGGCTTCTGAGGTAGGTGGGATCCTCTAAACTGACATTTTGCAGCAGGAGCAACTGTCATTCTCTCTCTCTCTCTCTCTCTCTCTTTCTCTGGGTTCTTATTGTTATTATGAGTTCTTAGTACAGCTGCTAATACAGTAATTCCCTACAACAAAAAATATAATATAAAACCTTAGCAATAATGATAGTGTGGACCACCATGCTTGCCAGCATCAATGGAGTGCGTCCCCTTGTATAAATCCTGGTTGGGAGACGTGGGGGCTGCCCCAGCCACCTCACCTTTGCATTATCTGTGTCTTATCCACCTGAGTTTCTTCTCACCGCCTYGCTTAAGGTTTTGCAAAGTCGATGCCAAAATGGCCTTCCCACCACAGGTCAAAGGCAGGAGCCATGGGAAAGATGGGAGGGTGGACCCCCAGTGTCCTGCCTTGGCCATTAGCCAGCATAGCCTCTCTCCTGATAAGAACAAACAGAATTTTGCTGCCCTTTAACCTAGACCATAAAGTCTGTTGTGGGTAACCTTCAGCGGTTTTGTGAAGATACGGTTAAAGGTTTTACTTGTTTGCTTAATCAAATATGTGTGATTTTTAYGCAATTTGTAGAGAACAAGGGAAATACTCTGTTTGTATTAGCTACTGTTAGCCTKGAGGAAAATAACCATTAATTTTTTTAAGACGAGTTATTTTGAAAAGTTGGGAATCCAGCTGCAAGTGGTATGGTGCCAAGTGGAATTCCAGTATGAGTGAACTACAAATCCTAGTGCTGATTTTGTACTACATGAGAGGGAAAACTGAGAACTTTGAGGAAATGGAGTCTTTGTTATTGAGCTATACAATTAATTAAGGACAAGACATTTAAAATCGTTTATTCTTTTATCAGTGATTCTCCAGAATGTCTTGGTATAACACTGTCTCATTTCTGTAGTCTGGGTTGCAAATCCTCAATTAATTTATACTTTCTGTCTTCACCCCTCCTTGTGTCCTTTACTGCTTCTAGGAAAGTAAGAGTTTTCTGTGTTTTATTTTTTGGTAAGATGTTACATACTGTTCTCTGCACTCYGCAGTGACTTCCCGGACATCAGCCTGGGTCAGGATGAGCAAGAGAGTAGCTCCAGGACTGCACAGCTGAGATCAGTGAAGGGCCACCCTCAAAAGCAGGTGGATGAACCAGGTCATCTCAGTCTCTGTCCACCTCCTACTTCTCTCTGACAGGGTAGGAAATAACATGGATTTCATCTCACTTTCTTCCTGTCCTCACTCTTCCTTCAAACAAAAGCAGGAGCTCTTCCTGACAGCTGATGAAACAAAACCTGCTTCATCCCAAGTGAGCTATTTTTCCCCCCTTGAAATTTCTCCCTGTATTGAGAGCTGACCTGGGAGTGTTTCTGATGTTCACCGGGTGGGCTGGGTAAACCAATTAGCAGGGGTAGGAGGAAGGACAGGCTTTATGTGGCTACAGGTCAGGGCTGGGATTTGAGACTGAGGTTCAGTTCTCAGCCCTCTGGCAGACTTCTCTCACCTTGGTGAGCATATTTATAGCCTCTCCACTTCATGCCAGTATAGGAATAGGATCACACTCCACTTTTACTCCTGCTTCCTTTCTCTGTTGGAGCAGAGATCATCTCTTGCTGTGCTTACATTCTCTAGCACTATAAACCGGCCYAATTTGGCTTGAGAGCTGTAAATGCTAAAATTTAGCAGTTGCTTATTCAGAATTAAGAGAATCAGATGCTCAAACACTCTGGTGTGTCTGTGGTCAGATACCAGTGCCTGGGAGAGATCTTCTGCACTGATTGTTACCTGTTGCCTTTCCAACATCACAGAACAGTGAGGTGGCTGCCTGGCCTAGCAGAAAATGATACCAATTCTCACTAATATTCCTAATCCATACTTCCTAACTACAACCCTGGACAGGTGATTTAAATGCTCTATTTTCCGAAGCTTATCCAACTATTGGAGGAAAATAAGAAACCTATATTCATTGTCTTGTTATTCTAATAATGACAATTGCCCCAAACAATAAATTGAACAAAAACAGAAGAGCACAAAGTCCCAAGTCTGYCAGAAAAATCAGGATATCTAGTACTGTATGTGATAGTCTGAACATGTTAGGTATGTTTTCACTGTCACACTGAAAAACTTCTAAAAATGCAGCCTGACAATAAAAGTAGAGGCTAAGAAAGAAGCAAATTCTTCACTTCTAGGGAGATGAAGAATGTTTGCCTTGAATCCCTAACCTCTCTGAAGTTTCCCTAGCAGGTTTAATTTGATTAGCAAATACAACTCTAGACCATAATACTATTAACCTTTGGCTGTTTTCAAGGAAACAGTCTTTTCTTGACACTTTCTGTGAGTCTTGCACAAATGATGTCACCTTTATGAATCACTAGTTTCCCCACACGTAAAATGGAATGAACCAAAGAATCAGGAAGCAAAATTTTAACATGCCAAATGGCACTTGGTGCCTAAATCCTGTCAATGAGCCACCCTGCATTTGTAAGGAACCTCTCATGAAGTATTTATACTAATGATAACGAAAGTCAAACAATGGGAAAGGTGGTCCTTCTTGCTGTAGGGACTATTCTTGGGAAGCAATGTAACTCAAAAGCTTTACAGACTGAATTAGGTGTAATCCTTACGGGATCACTAGCAGCTCATAAATAACTTTTAATGAGATTTCCAGCAAGTAAAATTGCACATGGGAGGGGAAAAACAGAGAAAGCGAGGGAGAGAGAGGGGAAAAAAATGCAAGAGACAATCTCAATAAAAAATTAAAATGTTCATGCTATCCCCCTGTTGTTTCATATGTGTACACAAAAAGAAAGCAGGGATGGTTTCAGTAAGGCATTATTAGTATCCAAAATGTTTAATTAACTGATCCAAAAAGGGAAAGACTTGCTAAAGGTCACTGCAAATTCAGTGACACTGGCCACTAATCTATTGAAACTTATAGAGCTAAATCTAAGGCATGTTCCAGAGTTAAGCAGGGAAATAAATCAAGGTTTGCAAATGTCATTTAAGTTTTCACCTGTCCCAAGATTCAAAATTATTGGCTTCACAATGAAAAGCATATGTTGCGCCCCTTGCCTAGGGAATAGTAATGAAGTGAGGCAGACACTCTCCAGTCCTACACTACCATCTCTCCCCTCTTTATTTCCCATCGAGTAAAAATAATTACTGTATACTTGAGGGAGCATTTCTCTCAGTCTGCCGATAACTGCTGCCATGTTGGCTCTTCATGAGCTGCTCTTCTTCCTTGTGGGACTATGATTTGATTTATGAGAAAATAGTTGGCAAATTGCGATGTCCATCTTGATGGATGACATCATTTGGGCCATTTTGCTGATCATGTATGACTAACTTTTTTTTTTAGTGCTGTTGCAATTGATCAAGTGCTGCAGCACAGCTGAGTTAAGGAAAGGAGAAGGGTGGGGGGGACGAGGGGTGAGGGGAGGAAAGAGGTGACAATTGCCTGTGCTCTGTAAGAACGGGAATGGCATTCACAGAGCAGAATCCCTTCTTTTTTGGTTCAGCTGTAATCTAATTGAAGAGGAATATAAATTTTATAGACTGAAAATAACGCAATGTATATGCAACAACGAGATTAAATGTAAATGCCCCAGCCCACCACATTAAAATTAAAGGGAGAAAAAGTAAAAAGAATAAACCCTGAGTATCATGTTTTATGCTGAACCCTCTATGTCTAATCCCTTTGGCACTTGAGTTATATTACCCCTCATTACAGTTAACTGCTACCGTATATTACATAGGAAAGGAGGTAGATGTTTGTCCTCTAGGCCAGATTTGACATCCAGAGAATTACGTGATTTACGAATGCCTGCTTCAAATTTAAGGAGATTTTGATCATGGTAGGTCCCTGTTTTTTTAAGTTGAGATCTCTGCAGTCATGAGACTAATAAGTGGTCCCTGAAAGACRACCAGGAAACCAAAACCCACTCCCAGTGAGCAGATGAGACAGTTGTCGTCAGCACCTGCAGGTCAGTCAGGAGGGGCTGGCAGCTGTGGTTGTCTTAGACAGACCCAGCCAGGCACCTCTGCAGGGACTCTTGCAGAACCTGCAATGTCCTTTTCAAATGTGGGGAGATCAGTAGGTACCTGGATGGTGCATGGCAATGGACACCCCAGCTTGAGTGCTAAAGGATCTGTGTGGGAAGTAGAAAGAGAAGCTTGTAGCACTTTTGGAAAGGACAGGTTTGCTTTAAGGCAATTGCTGAGGTTCTCAGTAGACTCTGATTAGTTTTTCAGTTATCCCAACAATGTACATGTGTGTGAAATTAATCTATATCCTCCAGTGTTATCTAACTTCCTCTAGTACCTGAGGCTGATATTGATAAAACCAGAAATCCATAGACCTTACAATGGTAAGAGCCACTGCAGGATGGAGACAAGTGACATTATTTGAAAGAAGAAACTTTTTCACCATGAAGACAATAAAATTGTAGGATTCCCAGAGAGGCTGAGCTGTCCCCATCTTTGAAAGTTTTGGGAATGCAACTGGATGAAGCCCTGATCAGCCTACTCCAACCTCATTGCTGAACCTTGTTCAAGCAGAAGTTTGGACTAGAGACATCCTGACACTATTTCCAACCTGAGTTATCCTGTGACCCTACATGGTTGCTTACAGAGAAGGGACTGTTTGGAGGCACTCTGCATGGCCAGCAAAACAGGGAGTCAGACAGCCAGTCCTGCAGCTCCCTCATGCCAATCGCCCCCTGATCCAAGATAACTGCTCCTCAGAGAAGAATGTGCTTTGATATCTGCGAGATCTTGGTAGCAAGGTGCCAACACTTAGTTTGGCCGTGCAGGTTTCAGATCATTTCAATCAGTCAAAGGTTTAAGGACATTTCAGGCAGCAGTGCTCCAGCCAGAGCCTGAAGTTGGATGGTGCTTCATGCTCTGCCAAGCACACTGGAGAGCAGGCATGCTCAGGGTCTTCCCTGCAGAAAGGAGGGATGAGGCCTCAGACTTCATTTTCTTGAGGGCCAATACACCAACGCAGGTAATGCTCTGGCCCCTTTGTGCCAGATGAAGACTGCAYCTAAATTAGAGCTACTTTAAGCCAGCTACAGTTCTCTAAAAGTTAATCAAAGAGGGCTCTCCGTTATGAACAACGGGTGTCAATGGTGCTAATGATTAGAAAGAAACAAACAAACAAAAAGAAAGCATTTGATAAATTTTTCAAGAACTTCATCTCCTGCAAAATTACCTCTCAGACCAATAGATTCAGAAGCTGAAATGTATTAGTGTTGCCTCTAGTCAACACATGTACTTTTAAAGCAGTTTAGCCAACTGTTGCCTTAGTTTTAAAAGCACTCTCTTGTCTATCCTGACGGCGTGT
The DNA here is from genome assembly GCA_018881555.1 of Amblyornis subalaris. NCBI lineage: Eukaryota > Metazoa > Chordata > Aves > Passeriformes > Ptilonorhynchidae > Amblyornis > Amblyornis subalaris. Next base: position 1,968,736 of record JACAXG010000132.1, on the reverse strand, counting down.
TTGTAGATTGGATTTTCCAGTATTGTACCTTCCAGGGGAATTTTTTTTTTTTTAAATTATGAACAAGCTATGAAAATCTAGGTTCCTAGATGTTTTTCTCTTCCAGAGACTGCTCTGGTTTTCTGGTTGACTCTAGGGCAATCATTTACCTGTAGACTTCAATATGCAGTTGATAAAACTGCTTTTGTCGTGTCTAGGTGTCCTTCTGAGGATGTACCTATAGAAGATATCCATTATTCAATATTTCCAGCCAAAAGACGCTGGAAAAAATCTGTTTTATAACTGGGGAATAAAACTACATTCAGGAGAATTAAAAATGAGTATTTTTCTATGTCTCCGTGTTTCTGTTCTCAATATGTCAATAGTGGTTTTTTCTAAATTGTTTTTTGTTTCTCTTTTGGCTAGGTCACCTAATTCTCTTATGGACATACTCAGTGGGGTTGATTTGGTTTGTTCTCTTTTGGTGGGAGGAGGAGGGTGTTTTGGGGTTTTTTGTTTTCTTTTAACCTGGTTTTCCTATTTTGGTGCAAAGGGCAATAAAAATAAAAATTTACAAGGTTTAAGTTTTCTTTACATTTCCTAAATGCATGGATCTGCTTTTCTCATTAACTAACTGTTGCTCACTGATGAACTCTCTGCGCTTTTAATTCATGGTAAAACACTTTCTGCATATTTCAGTCTTTCACTGTTTTATTGAATGGTCACAGCCTTTTACCTAGGCTGATTTTTATCTGTTGCTGCACTTCTTCAGCCAACTTTATCATGTTGAAATTATAATTTTCAAAGGAATTTCCTTTCTCCCCCTTCTCTCTCCTAGCTGTAATCTAAAGTGCTTAACTTTATTGCTGTCTGAATCCTGCCAAAAGCACACTTTTATGGTACCAGTTATCCAGAATGTCCTATAGAAGTGTGGGACACAGAGAGAACAGAGTGTTTCATATAAACTGCTTTCCCATTAACTATAACAATAATCATCTTGAAATATAGTGTTTCATCTGAAGATATCTCCCTCCCTCGAAAAGCCTCCAAGTTTGAAAATTAAATCTGAGAATCTCCCGGCTTGGTGGGAAGGAGCAGGTTGGCTTAGGCTAGCCCTGAGGTCACCCTGACACATTTATGAAAAAATATGGGAAAAGGGTTGGAAAGGACGGGGACTTCTCCATGATTTGTCTAATCACTGCTGGGTGTCTTGCTGTTTGCAGCCCAAGGGAAGGATGAAGGTGCTAGGTCAGCATGGTGGGATGCAGACATCCTGCTTGGTGAGCGAGGAACACTCTTGACATGAAAAATCCATCTTGAAAAACCAAGGCCGTGGAGGAAGAGCAGACCTTCCTCTCTCCATCCTATGGACTACTCCCTGGTGTCCGTCAGCCATCCCAACTGGTAAGACATGATGTCCACATGCTCTGCAGATTTCTGGGCGTGCTGAGTCCCTGCCAGAAGTGGCTCCCTGCCCCAGCTATGAGGAGCACAGCTGGCCTGAACCCAGCCCAGAAATCATCTGTTCATTCCCCTCATCGCTTATCCTGTGGGAGACACTGCGAGGAGCCCTCCTGGCTGCTTAGTCCCAAGGGCTGCTTTCTTTCCCAAAAGCCCAACGTGGAAGTCAGACTACCTGGGCTGGAGCCAGACATCTGGCAAGTCCAAGAGCAGAGTCTTTGCCTAGGGGTGAATTTTAACTTTTGTGGATTTTTCTTCCTTAAACATGGTGTAGGAGCTCTCCATGTAAATACCTCAGGGGGGAAAAAAAACCACAAAAAACCACAAAAAACCCATACAAGTCAGCATTGCCTACACAGAGAAGAGAATCCCAGCCTGCAACATGTGAAGGACAGCAGGATTTACCAAAATGCCTGAGCAAATAGCTTGGTTTTCAGAAGTACTCTGCCTCTGGGCAGTCCCCATGCAGCCCATGTAGGTTTTTCATTCATTTGCATCAGCAGTAATTTTTCTCCAGGTTTCTCATCTTTCTTTAAAATTCCTTATTAATTTCTCAAACCTACCAATTGTGCTGGAGAAATTCACAGGTGACCAGTGTTCTCATGGGCATAGCAAGACTCACTCCTGGGCTCTCTCGGGTCCTAGCAGCACTTGTTTTTCTCCTTATTGTTGTGTGTCCTACTATACACTGTCTCTATTAGAGCCTGTTGCTCGCACCATTAAAATACTTTCTGAGAGCCACTGGTTTCTAGCAGCACTCAGGGCACAAGCACTCCTTGATCTGGGCAGGATTTTGCCCCTGAGGCAGATCCTGTAATGCATGTGCCTCTTAAATGCCAAGCCAGTCACACCATAATGACACTTCATTCCTGGGTATCGCTTTTCTCCAGTAGATGCKTAAGCCCTGTACAAATAAAAACACAAGCACAAGCAGAGCAAAAACGCCCTCATGGGACATGCATGTGAACAAGGGCAGGAATCAATAAGGAGAAATCATTTCTATGCCAATACAAGGCCTGGGAAGGAGGGCACCCAGGGATGCTCTGGCTTCCTCGTTCCCAGCCCACCCTCCCACCTCTGTGCACTCTTTGTTCCTCCCAGAGATGGTCTACACTGCTATCTGATTGCCAGCACAGGGGGTCCCATGATGCAGGAGTCTGCAAGATCACAGTGCTGCTCCTAGGAGGCAGCAGGGACGGCGTCTGATTTTCCATGGAGAAAATTCAAAGCGGAGGAAGAGGGGGAGGGATAAAATGACCCCGCGGTTCTCATATTGTAATGGTTATTTATTTTGTTTAGAGAGCACACATCCCAATGCATCTGGTTAAAAAAGAAACTTCCTTAATTATGCATAGGGCTTTGGCTCCCAAAAGATATGTTATGTAAAAAAAAGGAAAAAAGAAACCCAAGAAACAATCTACTGTTTGTTTGGATGCTCGATACATTCAATTGCAAAAGAACTGTTCCTCTCCAAGCCATCATTACCTATGTCTGTGCATTTTTATTTGAGTCTCAGCTTACTGCGGAAGCCTTCTGCTTTGATTCTCAGCCTCTGTACCTTTCCTTCTCAGACTATAGTTTTCAGGGGGGCTGCAGTGCAGAGAAAATCAAGTGCTACACAGAAACTGCCTGATTTCCCCAGGAATTTTTATGTGGAATCAATCTATGATTCCAAAAAAAGCAGAATAAATCAAATCAAATAACACTCGCACTAAGCATATTGATGAGGGCACGGATCAAGCAGGACAGACATCCAGTTATGTAAATGGTAGCGTGGAGAACACAGCTTTGTTAAAACAGCTCGGGACGGCTCCCAGGGGCAGACCTAAAGTCAGAGTAACCCAGGATTTCCTCTTTGAATAAAGGTGCATCAGTGTAAATGAGAGCAGATCCATGTACTACAAAACCAGCATGTTTTCCCCATTGGTAGCAGAAGTGACAGCAAAAGMAACAAGGACCCTTCAAGTTTCCCCTGGTTTTGGTGAATTTTTCATTAATATCAGTAAGGCCTACAGTGGATGAAGCTGCACTGCCAAGGACACTGGTGGGTTGGATCATTTTGACAAGAGGCAGCTGAAGCCACGTGTTGTGTCCTAACCCACCAAAAGCAATGAGCACCAGAAGCATTGTGGGGAGACCCTGCTCCCCTGTGGCCAGGACATCCTCAAACTTTCTGTGAATCCAACACTTTGTGTGGTAGAAAGGCAGAAGCAGAGCAGCACTTCACCTTTTCTTCACTGTGCAGTGACCAAGCACTGGAACACATTGCCCAGAAGTTGTGGAGCCTTCCTCACCAGTGATATTCAAGAACAAACAGGACACAATCCTGTGCCATGTGCTCTGGAATGACCCTGTTTGAGCAGGACATTGGACCAGATGACATCCAGTTGTCCCTTCCAACCTGACCCATTCCGTGATCCGGTGACTGGCCAAGAAAACCTGCTGGCAGTCAACACCTTTTTGGGAGGCCAGGGGCAGTCCTGTCTGAGAACTTGTTTCCCSAACATAACCTGAGTGTGTATTCCCCATGTGACAGCACCTTACATGTGGATTTCCACCATGGGATCTGTGGTGCTTTTTAATTGTCAAACTCTAACTTTTTAGGAATATGGACCATATGACATTTAAAGAACTGGAGCCATGCTTCCAACTTCGTTGGCCGATGGCTTTATAAGCCATTAAGTTAAATCCTCTTGGTGCAACAGCAAATTCCATTTTTCCTGGCGGCTTTTACAAAATTATCCAGACATATTATTCCTTCTGAGGTTTTTTTTTCCTGCCAGAAATACTTAGAAAATAAAAAACAAGCCAAACCAACACACCTGAAAAATCTTTGGCAACWGTACTTACCCTTTATTTGTTTCAAAATAAGTTATTTTTGTAGTGTTTGCCTGGCTATTTTATCAAGCAAGTGAAGTCTGTGTTTGAAGCAAAGATGATATTTGCAGAAACAAGGAATGGTTTCTCATCCTTTAAAATGAAGGGGGAATGAATCAAAATAAAAATGGTTTTGATTATAAAATGAAGGCTTACAGTGAGCAAGCTGTATGTGGTTTTTGGCAGCACTATTTGATTGAGTAAGAATTGGAGCCAATCCTGCAAGATGAGTAGGTCTGAAGATAATGTAGACTATAAGGAAATATTTCTGTTCCCTGCTTCAAATTCCATATGTTAGTTGACTTATTTGCGCCTCTGAACAGCTCTGAATTTAACATTCTCTCTTAATTGTTTCTGAGCTGGTTTTTGTGGGTTTATGGGCTAATTTGCAGTGTCAATGTCAGCAATTCTGGTTTGGAGCATGTAAAGGCATCTAAACAAAGGGATTTTTAGTCTGAAACAACGTATGGGTTTGGTATGTGTGGAGAGGTACTGCAATACTGGAAACACAGGGCATAGAATGTTACAGGTCGTGGTGTAAGGAAAACACCCCTTTCCTACCACTATTTTGAAGTTTTAAAAGCAGTTAAAAACCTCAGAGACATTAAAGTATGTTTTATTTGAACAAGTGGGAATAGGACAGAAAAACACTGTAGTCCATTAGATGGCATAAGTGTAACAATGGAAATTCAGGGAAATAAATTAGAAAAGAATCTTTTGTCTTGTGGGTTTACTATTGCCCATAGCTTCTGGTTTCAAAAGTGAAGGGGGAGGGGGGAGGAAGAAGAGAGAGAGAGAAAAAAAAACAATTATAATTTTCCAACATTTTTAAATGAACATCTAAAGGAAAGCTAACTCAAATTTCCAGCTACAAAAACCATTTTTCATTATGAATATTTGGTTGTTACTCATGGATGTGTGTTAAAAAACCCCACTGATTTGAGCCAACGCCCCTAGTCCAGCTTTAGAAGTGTTTAAAGGTCAGGTCTGGATTCATATTGCAGCAAATGAACCTTATCTCTGAACTGTGCCAAAAAAAAAGCCACCTGAGTCTGAACAAGCCTGAACTTTAAGCTGCTTAAAACCTTTAGCCAGGCATGACTCTGGTGAAGTTTAGTCATTTCTAACCATACACTTTCATCATTTGTAGAGCCTACAGCGTTAACCCTTTTGCTTGCTTGATCTTTAAATGGGTGAGGAAAGAAAAATACTCTTGAGTAACTATTCTRTGTCTGGAAGAATAGGAGATCACGGACTTGGTCATAGGTCTTGCTGTCTTGTGAATAAAAATAATCTACATTAAACCAAAAAGAAAATTACCCATTAGGATTATGTAAAAAAGCATTACATCTCCTTAAGCATCAAGTTACTGAGATACGTTTTTGCAAAAGAAAAAAAGGTCAGTTACAACTATTAAACTTGTATATTGTTTTATACTAAGCCCTTCCAATGGCCTCTCTGAGGGACTGTTTAGTTTGTATTACACTCTAATAAACTCCAGGTGTGGAGGACAAACTGAATAATAAGAACCCGATGGACCAGACTAGTTAAAAATAATGTGGTACATTCCTAGTTCTCTGCATTTAATTTATTGTTAATCATTGTTATTACTTACATTTATTGGGTAGTTTTTCTAGATTTATTAGGCACTACATTTAACAGTGTTATCGCTTGTAACTGACTATCAGTGGAATAGAAAACATATTTTCTTAAAGAGCCTTACCCTAATTAGTAAGTTGTTTCCCTATTGAAATAAAACAGACCCTAGGAGAGTCGAGACTGACTTTTTTTTTTTTTTTTTTTTGAGGCAGAATAAATGTTCAGCTAGGAAACCTGGTTTTTCAAGACCACCTGTCGGACCAGACAAGCAGAAGTATCTGTGTACCCTACACAGAGCTCTGATAGCTGAAATACTTGGCTGAGAACTAACAAGTCAAAAGCTTGAAGGTTTTCAGCTTGAAGGCTGAGCTAATCGATGGATTCTGCTCCTGACCAGTGTGACATGTAGGGGAGAGCCATTAAAAAGATGAACAAAAGCCAGTCTGACCTGCTTACTCAGCAATCCCATACTGTACAGCCAAGCCAGTGGGGCACATGCCAGGGTGGATGATGCTTCAGGGGTGGAAGATGACCCCAAAGGCAGGTGATGCCAGGACTCCCAGAGAGCATTGCGGAGCAATCAGGGCCAGCAGCAGCTGCTGCACTTCTGAGATTTGCTCATCTCCTGGGCAGCAGAGGCCCTTGCAGGTCACCTGTGACGACCTTGGGGTGGGAGCCAGGCAAGCCCTGCATGAAAATCAAGCCCTGCATGAAAATCAAGCCCTGCAGCTGGCCCACCTCTGTGGTTGTCTACCTGCCCCACCCAAACCTTGGGCAGCAGTGGGAGCTGGCTGCCAGCTGGCTGTTGGCATCACCTCATCAAAATAAAAGAGCATGATCAACATATGCGGTTTTCTGCCTGGATGGGCAAATCAAAACTGCTCCTTTGGTGGCAAGATCATTATTCAGCACTGATGAAAAAAGCATCAGCCCTTTCCAAATTCCCAGGGCTTCCCTTAGAAACAGGGGATGCAGCCCGAGCTCACCTGTGTTCTATTCAGGAGGCTACATTCAATTAAGAGCAAGCTGATATTTCTAACCCCCTTCTGTTTCGAGATCTCGAAGGATTTTTCACACAGCACAGGCCAGTTAGGAAGCTCAGCATAAGAGATACTTTGGCATGAACAGTGTTGAGGGAAAAGGCAGAGTCTGGAGGAAAACTCACAGCTCCCAAGCTCTGCTTTCAGCCCCTGTAGCCAGAGGCAAAGGGTTTGATTTTAGAGCTTTGCACCACTGCAGGCACCATGATATTTTAGCCGTGCCTTGGGCACTCACCCACACCATGGGTCCCTGGCCATAGCAGGCCAGGGAACAGGACACGCTCCTGGTGACATTCATGGCTTTATTTCATGTACATCAGGACCATCAGTGCACACTAAACGCCAAAACTCTCAAAAAAACAGGGTGGGAGTGAGGACAGGGAGGTAGGCTGGGTTTCTCTGGATATCCATGCAGCTGCTCTTGCAAGCCATGAGCTCAGCTTCAGGTCTCTGCTGACTGTGGTGTCAAAGGCTGAAGCCTCCCCAGTGGCTTCTCTTCCTGTGGAACCAAATATAAATCAGTGCCGGAGGAAGTGCTGCTTGCAGAGAGAGACAGAGAGGGAGAGAGGGGAAGCAAGAGCCAACAGATGATTTGCTGCTCTGCTCATCCTAAATCCCCGGTATTTAACTCACAGGAAAGCAGCAGGAAACTTTACTAGTTTGAAGGAAAAGGGGATGAACAATAGTAGGTTAGACGATTCCTGATGACAGCTCTTCTGTACTGCCAAAATGAGAAAGTAGGGATCACCAGAGCTGTTCCTCCACTAAAAGTACTTAAGTCGTTGCTGCTGGAGACACCAAATCTAAGGGAAGCCATTCTCAGGTCAGCAGAGAGCAGGTGAACCCTTCTAATTTACAGAAGCAGGGACATATGACCATAGGTGGAAGTGGACGGCTGCTCAGACCCTTGGCTGTCTCTGCCAGAGATCCAGTGCCACAAGCTTTGCAATGCCACCTTCTACAACTGGAATGTCTGCTGCCAGCTGGAAGTCCCCGTGAGTAGCACGTGGGCTGTCTGAGTGCTCCAGCTTCCCATCGTGCAGCAGCAGCGTGGGCAGTACTTGCACTCAGGTGATGCAAAAACCAGAGTCGCTTTACCCTGGTATTCCCCTTCCCCCAGCCCCATGGGACCCCTCACCATAGTCCTGTTTTTGCTCTGGTATTGTCCTGTTCTGTTTCTCAATAGTTTCATTTTCTGCCTGCTGCTGGCCTTAGATTTTTCCCCTTCTCTCTGCCCCAAATTTGGTTCTGTGGAGGTGCATGTTTGTAGAGGGTACAAGTTACTCAGAGGATTATTTTAAAGCAGTGTTTTTGTTGTTGGTCATGTTATATGCATGAAAATGTCTATTGCTTTTCCATTGATGATGTGTTAGTGCTCCATGATGCTCCATCATCATGTGTGTTTTCTATAACTCTCCCTGGTTATAGGCCTAAAAATTCCTCACCAGGAATACTGCTTTCCATGCTGCCCCGGTTCAAAGCAGACCTCTGTTGCTGTGCAAATTGGTCTGTGAGATCCACACACTGGAAATGGGTCCCCAGATGTCCCATTCAGGCTGTGGGTACACTTATGGCAGGGAAAGAAGCCAAGGAAATGCATCACTTTGCATGTGCTAGTAAAATGATATCTCAGGCAACGTCAGAGTGCAGGATAGTTCATAAATAATAATAATATTTCACCCTTGTATAGTTTTACCTCTCCATTAAAGCTCTCCAGGTAGACTTTGCTCTGGAAAAGCCCTCTCTTCCTCTCTGTATCTTTCTTGTGTTTTGTAATATGTTGTTAGTTTGGGGCAAAATGTCTGAATTTTAATCCAAGAAAAGCAACAGGTCTTTCTAATCCTCCTCACGGGGAGGAGGTTGATAAGGAAGGAATGGGATATCAGCATTGGTGGAACCCCAAAACCTCCTTGSAAGTCAGCGTGAACAGGCAGGGGTCAGAAAAGTGCATTTTCCTGTAGAATGGGAGCTGCTCAGGGGCAGAGAAACAGGGGAAGTCGGATTCCTTCCTGTGGGCTTCCAGCCCTGAGGAAGAGCCACCCTGGCAGAAGGGGCCATGAAGGAGGACAGCCTGATCAGGAAGTAAGTGGGGTGCACACAYGGGGCTGTGCTGTTTTCAGCAGTGGGGTAGGAATCAGTGGTGTAATTGAGGGTTGTCTTCCCATCATTTGGTGTGAAAATTACTCCCAGATGTTGGAGGGTAACCTCCCAAATATACCAAAATGTACTATCCCAAAACAGAAGAAGAAAACAAAATAAATGGGATTCCAACCAGTCAACAGGCAATCTTCTGCCTCTCCAGTGATCTGCAAAATTGGCCTTCATAAAATCCTAGTGAGACCTCCTGAGTTGAATACCTGGAGAGGAAGGAACAGTAGAAATCCTAAGTTTACTTCTTAGTCACTCTCAGATAGGAAAACAGACATAAGAATTCAGCCTAGTGTGAAACACTTTATCCATTCCTGAGATTTCCCATCATCTACAAAAGCAGTTTCTTTTGCTGGTTGTTGTTTTGTATATTTTTCCAAACAATACCCTTTAGCAACAAGACCTCCCTTTTTTTTTAATGCATTTCCAGAGGGACTTGAGTCCAGATCACACACACACAAGGCAAGTTTCCAGCATTCTTATTCCTCCACTGGAAGAAATAACCAGAGCCAGCATCTCTGAACCATTTCCCAAATGGTTCTGTTCTTCTGACTTCAGCGACAGCAATGCACTGTTTCTAATCCATTACAGGAATTTATCACAGTACGTGTCAATTTGTTTCTCTTCTTGCCTCCTCTCACTTTAAAATGACATCAGGAAAGCAACTTTACAGCAGGGCTGCTTCAATCCAAGTTTTAGCGACAGAGCACTTAACTGGATCCTAACCGTGCACATGAAGTTTTAAGGGCATATACTAAACAGATCAGGTTTTACTGTAGTCTAGAATTTCCTTTGTTTCCTTTTTGGTGGTGATCTGTGTTACAGTTTGCAATGCTAGCAAAGAAGCATCTGGGTTTCCTATTTTTTTTTTCTCTTTTTCTTTTTTTTTTTTTTTTTTAAGCMGCTTGTCCTAAATAGATCATTTAGAGAATTGTAATAGGGACCATCCATGCTGTAATACAATAGGATGATCCCATTTGGCAATGGTCCTAATCTGACACAGGAGAGACAAATCTGTTACTGAAGAAATCTAAAATGCATACCTGTATGCTTGCTGGACCAAATCCTGCTCTGACAAGTTACTACCTTCTTTACGTGCTGGAATAAGGATTAAAAAGAAATCTCTGTTCTGAGTATATTTTCTCTGTGTCAATAGTCGGTAGTTAAAAATCACATTAATGAAAGCAAACGCTGGGGAAAACTGCATCATTGCAAGATTCTGAAGGGCCCAGTCCTACATCACTTATTTTTATGAGTCATTGTGTGAACTGAAGCTGAAAGGATAAATCAAGAGCGTGAGGATTAGTGCATGAGTAAAGATTTCAAGATCAGGACCCTAACTCTCAGCCTCATAAATTTCCTACTGGAGARGCTTCAATGTTATTCATTCAGCTTTTAAAGAGGGAGTTGGGAGGCAGTTAYGTTCTTTTTCTTTTTAATTAGATTTTGTTTATTTAGATTGGTATGGAGATGGTCAGCCACAATAGGGGACCAAAAGCAGAGAGGAGGACAATTCCTAGAAGCATGTAACAATCAGCATGGGATCATGTTAAGTGCTGGGCACTTCATTTCCGTGACACGACGTTTGATTTCCTCAGAGGCGAAATAAAAATGGACATGACTGAAGTTTATGAAGGGAGATATCTCAGTTCAAATGGGAACATTAAGACATCCCCAAACCAACAGGCATAAAGGGCCAAAGAATGAAGGAGAGAAAGAGATTCAGATTCAAATGCATTCCCCAGAGTAATTACTGGAGAAACTGGGGGGTGGGGGGCAGAATTGGGGGTGGTCTTTGAATGGGATGAAAACCATGAGCACTACAAGAAGAAAAGGCAAAAAGGGGGGCTGTGGGCAAACAGGATGGAGGCAGAGAGCATGAGTGGCAGATGTCACTGATTTCATTCCATTGCCTTAACTTACTGTTTGAAAAAACTCCTCATGTGTGACCTGAAAAGAGAGAGAAACAAAATGAAAACAGGCATCAACAAAGCGCTCTCTGTACGATTTCAAAAAAATGTAAATTAATGACTGGCAGTAAGAATCTCCAAAGGAAACAACATCCCAGTTTAAGCATTGCCATCAACAAAAGCTCAACAGCATATGGTAATGTTAACTTTAATATGAAAAGATAATAACAATCTTTAAAAAGTGACTTGAGAAAAAACCTTGCTAGGTGCTCATCCTTTTCAACTTGCCTAAAAAGAAAAGATGTTGGAAGGTTTTACATTTTTCTTTTTTTTTTCCCCTCTTTCCCTAAACTGTTCACATTGTATAGTTAAATGAGGTTGAGATTAGTACAAATTTTAAATAAAAGTGCCGAGCATCTCTGACTAACAAGGCAGAAAACCAGATTTGTAACGGATAATTACATCTAAACTTATTTAAATGTAGGTCTATTGATTGAAGTAAGTTCTTTAGAGCAGATTCAAGGTAACATTTCCTCCCCTACCTCTGTTCTAAAAGTGTTGTTGTTGTTCCATGGTTGAAAAATGAGCATCCCCTCACGGCCCATCCTGTGCACTTCCAGCTGTTGGCTGCAGCCTTGCTCAACACCCTTCCTCAAAGCCTCACCCCTCCTTCAGAGGCCACACGTTAGTGATTGCATCTGTGGTATGTTAAGCACACATGCACATTGCATGCTAAAGTGTTCTTTGCTCGTGCTATTAATTTGTGGGTTTATGCAAATTTCTGCCTTTTCCAGGCACAACCTTCGCCTTTTGTCTTTGAAAATATCCTATGCTGTAATCAAACACAAGGAAATTACTTTATTCAGGTGACCCTGTGAAGGCCTGAGAATGCTGTTTACTCACATGAAAGACCTAACTTCAGTTTGGACTTCTTATATGTAAATGGCTATTGATATCATTATGGTACCCAGAAGCAGGGGCAGCTTCGTATATCACTTCTGACCCCTGAAGAATATCAGTTTCTTAACATGCCCACAATGGGCCAAAGTGACTAATTTTAGAAAGGTGAATATTTAGACCACCATCACCTCCACGCAAATGTGCATTACATTGGTGTTTTAACCCATGATCCCACAGTGAGGGCTTGGAGATATCATTTAGCAATAAAGAGGTATTTCATGGTCAATTGGCTTTATCCAAAAATAATAGGAAAAGAAGCTTGCAGGGGGAAAACCAACCTAGTTTGGCACAAAATGCTAGCACTACTGGATGTGAGTAGAGAAGAGTTTAAAAGACTCTTGTGCGCTTAGCCGTGCGCTGAAAGAATCACACACAAACAACAGCCACCACATGAATGCATCCATTATATCCTTTATTGAAGATCACAACAATAGTAGCACTTCATTGAAGAAAAGATGATTCCTCTATTATAGACAGGCCCCTCAGATCGCCTAGCTCAGCATACAACTGCAAGATGTACAGTTCTCTCTGCATTTTCATGTCATTGCCAAAACACACAAAGTAGATTCTTGAATGCCTGGGGCTAAATTACAGCCCCTACGAACCACGCTGGAAGTTTGAGAGCCCAGAAAAAGTTCTGAAGGTTTTCTCTCTCTCTCTTCATGAGAGAAGCCAAAGCTCGTGGGTACAGTGTTTGTCATGTGAAACAAGGCTATTTTATATCATTTGGGGTTGTTTTATTAATGGTGCTGAAAAATTGTTCACTTCGTTTCACTTTTGTCTCCTTTTGAACGTAGCGGGATGAAGGTAGAGTGTTTTTAACACATCGAAGATAAGAAAGGAATAGACCCTTTTGTCTCTAGAGCTGTATGCCATCACTATTAAAAATCTTTCATCTCGTCTCAGACAACAAGCAGAGAGCATGACAAAAAATAGAAGAGTCAACAGTAAAAAGTGTGTGGCAGGGGGTGTAGGCTGACAGGTGGAGAGAGGCACCTCTTTGCCTCGAGTTTCATCCTGGAAGACTTGGCCAGGGCAAAATCTGTTCTTCTTGGGCAATTCTTCTCATGTTTTTACGGGACAAATGTCAGAAGCCCGCTTGCAAAAGTCACCCATGAGCAGGCGAGGAGAGCTGTCCTGCAGGTTGAGGGGATAATTCAGCCGATGGAGGGATCTGGCACTGCCCTGACATCATCGATGTCCTATAAAACTGTAGCTCCCGGGGCCCAGCGGGATGTTGTCAACAACTTCAGGGGTGAAGGAGAGCCCAGGAGGGACACTGTGGGCCTAGGAGGGACATCAGGAGCCAAGAGGGGAACATCACAACAGGTGCTGCAGTTGGTGACTGCAAAGGAATGCTCTGGGGATGCCACAACAGCAAAACTTGCTTCTCATGGGATGGTTTTGTCCCCTGACACCTGGCGTGTGACATCAATTGCCACCCGTGGGAGATAGCACCGAGTGTCAGGCTGAGACAGCCTGACATTTAAGCCTCTCCACCACCTTTCCCCATGCTGGAGCAACTCCAAGGGGAGGATGAAAAGAGCTCATTTCCAAGCCAAGCAAAGGTACTTGTGAATCAAGCCTAAGTTGAACACACCATCCTAAATCAACTTATAAATGAAGCTTTAATGCACTTCCCTTTGACATTTCTGAAAAAAATGTTTGGATATTTCATTCTGAAAGAAAATTTAATTCGGAAGTTGAATTAAATTTCCCTTATGAGGGAATGAAAAACAACAATAACAGCTGAAAAGGAATTAATTTTTTTTCCCAACCTGAAATGAATTCCTAGTATGGTTTGATTTTTCTGGTTCATTTTGGGGCTACAGGAAGGATAAATGTTTCTTTCAGTTAGCCTGAAACACTGTTGTTCAAATCAGTCAATGATTCAAAAAAAAAAGAGGAGCAAATGCACCCAGCCCCTGCGTTTCAGTGTGTCACCTCTCTTCAAAGATTTGTCACTCATTCAGTGATTAGAAGTCCAGTGGCATCACCTGTAGGTTTCAGGGGTGATTGTTTGCCAAGGTAGACCCCTCGGGTATTATACACAAACCTAGAAATACCTACAGGATATAACAGAGATATTCTACCAGGACTTGTAAAGATCGATTTATAGACCTCCTGCCCACAACAGTAAAAAAATAAATCAGCAAAGTATAATTTTTGGCAAAAGAAGTCAGAGCTGAGGAGGTTAATGGCAAGTAGAAAAGCTTGTAAACTCTTGGAGGTCCCTTCAGCAGCTCTGATTTATCATTTGACCTTTTCTGTTTATCGTCACATTTTGCCAAAAAAATAGTTTTTGCTGTTTCTAATATTTTTTGAAATAACCTTGTTCCTCTCAGATTTCCCCGAGATGGCAGCACTAAACGCAGCACAGCTATTGAAAACAACACTGTGGCCTTGAAAATGTGTGTGATCAAGAGCAGCAAGGTTTCTGCTTCTTCCCTTGGTCAGAAACTGGTGTCAGCTGCACGTTAGCTTGCTTTCCAAATTGGGGGTGACACACAAAAAATCTGCTTGGAAAACTGCTGGCCTTTAAAGGAGACAGTGTGTTATTCAGTTCAGCGGGGTGAGACTGGTTTTAAAGGATGATCAACAGAGCTGGTACAAAACAGATTTTTCAGCTCATTGAACATTTTGAACTTTTGTTCTAATTCTTCCTGTTGGTCATCAAGTAAAATTATACTTTTAGTTGACCAATTAGTCAAATAGTATTAATCTCGAACTGTTTATAGCTTTGTGAATTGGAGAAAACTTACATTTTTTGATCAGGTGATTTGAGTTTGCAGTTAAAAACAAGAAAAACTTTTAGATTTCAAAAAACCAGCAACTGCAATAAAGAAAAAAATGAACCCAGCATAACTTTGTAAGATGTTGGCATTGTCCTGAAATGCGTTTTTAATTTAATGTCTTTTGCCATGAAGAATTTAGACTGAAAGTTGAACAGAATTTCAAGAGGGAATGTGAACAGCAAGAAACTGTTAGCTCTAAAAGTTACATTTTTCTCAGCAGGATCAGTTACTATTCTAAACAGTGTTTAGTCATCAAATCAGTTTGAGGGGAGTGTTCATGATGCTGCCAAATAACTAATGCAGATTCAATGTGTGTATCTTGTGTGGCAAGTTAATGAGTGTGTTTATTGTTCAGTTTTTAAACCAACTTTTAGGTCTGGCATCTTTAAAAACTAGTGCTTATATCCAAGCTTCTTTAAAATTATGTGAAGTCAAAGTCAAATCACCGTGTCCCCAATGACTTAACTGGATGGTTCCAAAGTCCAAACTGGTTTCTGAGACGGAAACATGGCAAAGAACTGGCAAGGGGCTTTCTGAACACAAGAGATTTTGACATTTTGCAATTGAAATCCTGGAAGAGTGACTCGGATTACCAACTCCAAATACAAATCTTGCCCTAATTCAACCTCAGAGAAGAATCTTAGGACCAACTGGGTCCTCAACATGAGGCAAATTTTGAGAAAGGTCTCCCCACATCGGCCTTACTTTCACACTGATTGACCATTAACTGTTGGTTGATGACCATCTCTATGAAAAGTCAGGCTGGGTTCAGAGTCTGAGCAGCTGGCAGTGCTGGCAGGACCCTGTCTGGGAGCATGGACCTTGGAAAACCTCAGTTTTGATAAATTCCTCAACCCCTGCATCAGATGTCATGAGAAGTTGTTCTCCATGTCCTGGAAGCCAGTGTGATGTGTGGCAGCTTCCTTATTACACTTGATATCTTTTATGTAAGAGCAGAGGCTACAAGAAGGCATATATTCACCTAAAGCAATTTTTTCATAGTTTACAAAAAGTTACTTCTTATTTCCTTTACAGCTTTTATCCTTTTTCTTGTGGGTCCCAAGGGTGACTCCTGCTCAGTAGGTTGCTGGAGCAACTGGTTTTGTTTCAGTCCTGTTGGTCTGCAGGCAGGGCCATGGTGTCCCACAGCTGTCAGCAAGACAGGGAGGCTGCAGGGACCCTCTCCAGGGGGAGGGGGAGCTGCCTGAGGATGGAGATCCAACCTGACATGGGACTGTGTGTTGGGATCTGTGAAATGTCTCTCCAAAATGTCCTCTTCAAAATCTTCGGGAAAAAGAACATACCAGATCATTTTTACTTAACAGAAACGACGAAAGAAAAAAAAAGGCTTTATGACTCAGTGCCGAGCCTAAGGAAAAAAGTGTTAACCCCCTTATCTCGCCCACCTCGCATGGTTCTGAGTCACAGTGACCCTCCCAGTTCCTGCAGGAGTATCCCCTTGAGGAAGCATCCATCAGTGCTTTGGCATTACCTGCTTGGCATTACCCCTCTTACATTACCTGATACTTGCTGAAAACCCGATAATTTCTCTCTGCCTCTTCCTACAAGCTGGCTACTGCTGGTGCAATAGCTTCTGCAGCTCCTGCCATCTGGAACAGACTTCCCACCCTGCTGGTTTTGGCCTCTATTCATTTCAATTCTGAGATGAAACAATATTCATCTCCCTTGTCCATGACTCTTCATTTCTCCCTAGCCTTGCTAGTATGTATTATTTATCCTAGTAACTGCTTGACAGTGGTCACTTGTTAGTATAGGATAAAGAAAAGAAAGCAAAATATTTCCAGCCACAAGCTGGTATTTATTTTTTCCCTAATGTGGTGGCTTTCCCTAGGCAGTCTTCTTTTTGTGGCTGAAAATATTATTGCATGATCTCTTCTGAAATACGATTAACATTAGTTTGAATTCTTGAGAAAGCTTAATCAAAGTCGCTTTCAACCATTTGTGATTATGTATGCATGAAAAAATATACACATTTCTGCTGTGGAAAAAAATATTGTCACACATCCTCATCCCACTATACATTCATAAACATATCAGATGGCTCAGATGTTGGTGAAGCTGGAAAATGGGATATCAAATTAGCAGAGAGTGCGTTTTATGGACTAATTGAACATATAGATCAGGAAAGGGAATAGCACTGTATCTCTCATAAAGGAGGGAGGACTTTTTTGTTTCTAGCTTTTCCTCATATCACAAACCTGGGAAATGAAACATGCCCAACACGCAAGCAAAGCTAAGCTTGCACTAATGAGAAAGCAAAACCCCAAGTGTTTTGGAAAGGGTTTAAGCCCTCATTCTTCCAGGCACAAAGGAGGCTTCAGCACTGGGGTCAGGGAGATATTTTGTGAAAAGTCCACTGCAGAGCCTTGAATAACATCCTCAGAAGTATGGGGTAACAGCCTCTGCTTGAGACACTCCCTTATCGTGCTGTTTTCTTCTGCTCTTGCCATTCTTCTCCAGCCACTGAACAAAGATGGGTCTTTGTCCCATCACAGCTACGTCTCCTTGATTTGAAGGAGTGGGCAATTAGTCTTTGTGAACCCATCAACAGCATTCTCCATCGACCACATCAACCTGGCAATGTTCGGCTTGCTCTCCCTGTTTAATGAAAATGTCAGGAAAACACATTTAAAACTGAGTCATCAGTGACACTCATTGCCACATTGTACCATCAAGGCCAATTCTTTAATAGGATTTAAAAATCCACATTTGTACTTATTTGTTTGTAAGGACACCAGGCAGTGACATGGGATGGGACTGAGAAAAGGCAGGAGGAACAAAGGCTTGGTGGCTGTACAGCAGCAACAGCTGTTGTGTTAGGACTTAGGAGCCCTAATTGTGGATGTAAACCCTTTGTAAAAGGAGCTGTGTGAACACAGAGAGACAAGAGCAGTGAGTTGAGATGGTGAGATGACAAGGGATGATGCGCCGAGACTGGCTGCCTCCAGCTGGTGATACTATCTGAGCAGCAGCAAGCAAGGTTTGAGGGAGCTGTTCTGGGGAAAGGAGAACCTGTCTGGAAGGGGTGCAGCTGGCTCCAGGCAAGTGAGAATGATGGCAGCAGTAGGAGTGAGCACGGCGCATCACTGACGGAGCAGAGGGCCTGGGAGGTGGCGCAGAATGCAGCGTAAACAGGCGAGTACAGGGAAGCGGAGCTGAGAAGAGCCTTGTGTTTGAAGAGAAGAAGCCTGAAGGAGAGATTTGGTACTTCAGGGCTCCTCTTGGCCTGGAAAGCACAAGACCTTATTGAGTAATTGAGCTGGGAACCGCAGGGTACCACAGGAATGAACCACTGGACCCCGATGGCTTTGCTTGATTTTTCGTCTTCCATTTGCTGCTCCTCTGTGTTCCTCTCTCGTTTGACTGTGGTCGGTTTGTGGGGTTTGTTTTCCTTTACTTCATTCCACCTTTTCTCTTTCCTTTTATGTCCTAAATTGTTATTCAGCTGTTTTGATTTAAATTATGTTTATGTACAGTTACTCACAGCTCTGACTGTTGCCTCCTCCCTCCTGCGACTGTCTCTGATGCTTGCACATTCGCTTTGGCTCCTTTACAGCAGACGCCTGGAGCAGTAAATGAAAGCAGCTCTTTTATCAGTGAGCCCTTTCACCTCCAATTTTTTTATTTCTTATTAAGGCTCCAACCAGTCCTGGCTTTCTCTTCAAACGTAGTACGCACAACTCAAAACAACAACAACAACAACAGCAAGCACCGCCGCCAGAAACCCAGACAAACCGGGAAATTATTGGCTCTCCTAAACCATCCCTCATCCCTCTCCCTCGTTTTTCAGCAGTGCAACACTGTTACTTGCAGGGGGTGTTACAGGGACCCCACTGTGGCACTCTGAACACCACATGTGGCCAATCTAATTTAGCCCATGGCTAAACAAATCCCCAAACGTGGAACAAACCTGCTTATGTTATTAACAAACGCTGTGAGAAAATGTTTAACTCAGCCTTGTGAACCAGAAGCTGAAAAAAGAAAAGGCTCATGATTTCTTCCAGGGCACAGAAAAGCCGTTGTGGTCAGCAATTCACCAAAATGTGAATATTCAAATATGTATATACTTCAGTCTTCAAGAAAAATAAGGGCAGGGGCATTTTCTTTTGCTGGAGATTGCAAACATCAACACTGAAAATCTGGAGGCTCCTTGAAGATTTTCCAAGAAAAGTGGACAGAAGCAGTTTTGAAATGAAAGCCTCTGTGTAACCCAAGGGATTTGTGGACTTTTCATAAAATGAGACGTTTTTCATAATTTTCCAAAGAGATGCATCCCCCCATAAATCCACTCACAAGAGTGCCCTTCTACAGATGCACTCTATACCAGGGTTTGAAAGGAAGATGAAAAATGCCATCAATGTTAAACATATTACTAGTTCAGTGAAAGATAGTTTGTTGGGGTATTTTTTTGTTTTTATTTTCAATCTGGACATTGTATTACAATGCCAAGGGAAAAAAAAATCTAAAAAGCAACAAACTTATATTAGCACAAAAATTTCCATCAAAAGCATGTTTAAAAGACAAATACAAGCAGCTTTACAGTGTACTCAAAAGCCAATGGATACTTGACTCAGGAACTGAACTCACAAGTGCTTACTCATGTGGGGTGCCTTTCTCATCCTTTCAAACCACTGAAGGGAAGAATCCCTTGTAAGCCTGTAGCCAGCCTCACTGAAGTTCTTGTTTGTCCTTCAGAGACCTTTGTTTCACCTTGCATGGAGATAGTTTTATCCTATATTTGGAGTGAGCTCTAACAGGTGTAGAGGTTCAAGAACAGGATCCAGCGGCTCAAATTTGCAATAACAGTGAGATAAAAGAGCATCACAGCTTGGTATGCTTGGAATGCTATCAAGACATAAGTAATAAAAAAAAAAGACATGTTCAAGGAAGCATAATAATACAGTAAATACAGCCAGTTAACATGGATGAATTTCAAAGAGGGAAGAAAGAAAACATCATGTAAAGAACTGCATAACAATGGATCTGAAAGATATCCAAGTAAGAAGGAAATAAGTCCTGTCCCAAACATTAGAAGGCTTCTGCCTATCATTATGGAAGATTATGCTATTATTCAATTACATAATGGATACTTATATAATTCATCCAATTGTAAACAGACACTTTAAAAATCCATTTTATCCCACACACAGGAACATAATTTTTAGGAAAGAACCACTTAAACCTTTCTTCCTTCTATCCCTGCCTGTACAGCCTATGTTTTTCATTCACCTGACTACATGGTTTTCTGCATCCTTTCTGACCAGCACCAGAGCCCTCCCCAGATCAGAGATTGGAGCATCAGAGAAGCAGCATCCTCTGCACATGTGGATCTCAGGCTGAGCAGGACCACACCGTGGAAAAAGAGCCCAGCAAAGTCTCCCGACAGCCCTAATCTAAGGAGACAACAATAAAAGAAGGGCTAGGCAACAGTCCTAGTGCAGAGAACCCAAGGACTAATATAAAAATAATTTTAAGAACWGGTAATTTTAAAGGCCTGAAGATTGCTGCATGGAATACCTTTCCTCAGGCCTGAATGCAGGGAGTGGTGGAAGTTGGAAGCAATTAAGAGAAAGGAAATGTGCTTGGAGTGCTCACTCCCAGGGCCAACAAAAAAAAAAAAAAAGAGAACTGTTGCCAAGTGGAAGTTGGTGTTTAACCACACGTGGAGCAAAGTTGTGCTGAGGAGCAGGGGGATGCTTCAAAGCGGCTGCTCATGACAAGGTCCTTCCTGTAGTGTTTGCACATGCCCAAGGATGCACACATGAAGACAGGAACCACTAAAGAAGACAGACAGAAAGCCCTCTGAAGATGGGAAGGATTCAAGAGAAAAGAAGCTGACCCAGCCGAGCTGGCTCAGCTCTATTAACAAGAGATATCTAAACGCTAAACAAAGGGGCAAACATGGGATTATCAAGATATAGATTTGTCATAAAGGCTGAATAATTCATTTCAATTTTTAAAAAACATTTAAGATGCCAAACTTTTACATATGTGGCAATATCCCATTCACAGATGAATTTGGGTGAAATACACAGATTAGTTGGGGTAATCCTGTTGCAGAAGCCACAGAAGATAAACTGTGTTTATTGTGCCTTAGTTATTTTATGGCACACAGCACTCATTCAAAGTCTTAAATACTGACTTGATCTTCTCCCTAGCAAAGTAGAAAAACACCAGATTTTTTCTTCTCCACTGTAAAACAGGTAACTTTCCAAGGTCATACAAGAAGTATGTGGCAGGGAGAAGACTTGCTTTCACCTCTCCTGAGTCACATGCTGGCATTTCCCAGCTGTTCTTCCTCTCTATCTGTGATCAATGTTTTCTCTTATAAGCTGTGGAAAGATAGGGACAAAAATGCAATAGCTATCTCCTCCACAGATGGTGGTTCCATTCAGTTTCACTACTCTGAAATTAAAAAAAAAAAAATTAAAAAAGCATATAGAATTTTGAGGGAATATCAATTAAAAGCAGAATAAAAGATTGGATGCATTCATCAAACTGTTTTTTAAGAGATGACTGCCAGACAGCATAGGACAAAGACGATCCTTTTGAAAAGGATTCCTCTCAGTCCTGTGTTTCTAAATGGTAATGGTGTCTAACTATATGTCAACTCTTTCCAACTTCATTCATCAAACAGAACCTCTAGAGAGACCATGTTGATCCCCATGGCTATAAAATTCCCTCGGTGCTGTAATGATCTGAAGGTACAAAAATTCCATGGAAATAAATCCCAATTAAATACCCATTAACAACGATGGAAAGATCACTGGGGCTATTAGAGGCAGCCCTAAGACACAGTAACCACACACACAAAATTGTCCGGCTTCTTATTTATCTGCTTTAATCACTGCAGTGCAAAGAAAAGCCTTCCTAATATTTCAATAACTAGTGCTAATTTATTGCAACTGAACTCAGTAGCATTTTCATAAGGCTTAAGTACTTATTATTTGTATTGTGGCGTCAAGTAGCAATCTCAATCCAGATCATTCCCTTTTTCTCAGTGTTATAAGATAAGCTGCTTCTTCCATCCTCCAAAGCGAGAAACAATGGAAGATGAGAGACCCCAATTTTACTCAAACAACACAGAGAGTTGAAGCAACTTGTCCCATTTTACTTGGAAGGTTGTGGCAAAACCTGGAGCTGAGCACACTTTTACAGAGTTTTAACTGTATGAGACTTCCCTTGAATAGTAGGATGCTTTTATTTTTGTTGCTGATAATAGGCTTGGATCACAAGTGTGCGATGCTGGCTGATTTCTGTCATGGTCCAGAGATTTAACACAGAATTGAGTAAGCAGATTATTTTTGAAATGCCTACTCCCATGTTGCCATTCAAATATAACTTTGTTCTTGGATCATTCAGACATATCTGATCCCAAATCCAGCTCTGCATCATGTTCCCACAGAAAATATGACAAGAAGACAGTCCTCAGCCTTGCTGGCAGTCAAGCATCATTCAGGAAGCTGAGCAGAGGGCAGCACCCACATGGGCTTGACCTATTTATTTACTGATATTGCAAAGGCAGTTTATTGCTGCACCTTAAACCTTTCTGCCATATAAAAGTAAAATGAATCCTCTCCTCCCTGTGACAATTTACACCGAGCAAAAATCTGGTCTTTGCAACTTCTTCAAAACCTTGCTGCAATTATAGCTGCAGACCCACAAAACTCCAAATCCTGAATATTCCTGATATGGAAATAGGCTGTGCCATCCTAACTGCACCATCACCTAACAAGTGATGTGATCTGTGTGATACACTCTAGTCCAGGTTTTGATCTCGACACAGCACACAGAGAACATCGTTGGTAGTGACATGTGATATCTTACTGAATTCAGGCTCAGGGAAATTGCCAGTACTTATCTTGCTTGACCAGAGTGCAGCCTTCAAAGCAGTAATCATGAAATCTTATTACTGTACAAAGATTGGAATTATACACTGGTATCTGTGGTTCACACTTTTTGATTGGTTTAGTCCTTACTTGACTGGGAGATACCAGTTTCTGTCACTAGGAAACTATTCCCTGGTGCTGCCTTCTTTCTGCCAAGCACCTCCCTTCTCCAAAGGGGTGTGCATTACACGTGGCTTTGACAAATTTTGTCCTAACAGGCAGAAGCACAATTTATTTGGTTTTCCTCAAATCTGAAAGGCCACTATGCTCTCTTATCCAAGCGCCATGAAATTAAAGTAAAAAATGAATGCTTAACAAGCTCTGTTAAAAATTAGGAATCATTGGCTCAGTATTTTCATCCACTGCCTTAAAACATTTATTTCCACTGCAAATAAGAGACTAATCAAATTAAAAGTTCCCCAGGAAAGCAAGTGGTTCTGACCTGGGCTGTGTACTTTTCACTTCACACTAATAAATCAATACTTTTCTACTCTCCTTTGCCTTTCTTCCTGCAGCTTACCAGTAGTCTCCTTGCCCAGTGCTGTTGCCTTTGTCAGCTGGATTCTGGCTTTTCCTTTCATTTTGCTGGCACCTGTTTTCAGGGTCACACATCGCTCCAGAAAACACTGTCCATCAACTGACTGTGCTAGAGACTTCTTTTTGCAATGCTCTTGTATTCCCTGGTGCAATGTTCTGCCCTAATGTTCACATCTGGTGGGTCTCGTGCATCAGTTTTGAAAGAATAAATCATTGTGTTCCCCACCTAAACACCATTACCTTATTTCTGCAGACCATCATGTGGCCCACATTTCATTTAGTAAGAAACCCTTAGGCTTCATTCAGAGTCATGTAACAGGCCTGTAGAAACTGCAGCAATCAGCTCCAAGAAACAAGGTCTGAAGAAACTGTGTCACATATTTTTAGTGTCTTTCAATACATTTTGTCAGTTGGAAATGAGGACAAGCTAAAATTTCATGACCAATGGGTTTCCGTGCAGGTACCTTAGCATCATGATGGGGCAACAGCTCCTTCTCAAGCACCAGATTAGAAAATCAGCTTTAATCAAGTTACGATTATTGAAAGAGATCAAATCCTGGAGCCGGCCACAAGCCCTTGGCTTTTAATTCCTACTGAAAATATACTTGCACGGATATGAGGTTTTTGGGTGGTTTTTGATAAGATTGATCGGCTGGATTTAAGACTTTCTAGAGCAAAGACTTTTAATAAAATCTGTGGAAACTGAGATACAACACTGCTGGTACAGCTGGTATAGCCAATTAATAAGCTTTGCTGAGCTTCTCATTGTAAATCCTTGGTTTTTCTAGGTTGTAGATTCCCCTAAATGTATCTGTTTGGGATGGATTTTGTTTAGCAAATATCCATCTCATGCTGATTTTTCTTGTGCAAAAGTTCAACCAAAATGACCTAGCCAATTCCCTGAACCGGCTTAGGACAATAATCATTGCTTTTTCCTTTGTACTAAGTGGCTTTCTGGATACTTCTCCTCCAGGATGCTCTGCTGGGTGCCAGGATGTTTCCTGGGAACAGATGCACTCAGGTGTGGTTATGAACTCAGAAACCTGTTCCTTTTCTTACTGGTGAAAACAGGGCAAGTTTACCTTTTTTCATTGCAGATGGAAACATACCCAAATTTGACTGTGCTGAGTGTCTTTGAAAAGTTACAACCTCCAGAAGTTTTCACAGAGACTCATTAGATACTGGAGTTTGATTCTCAGCAATTCCACTGCACCACGTGGTTTCCTCTTTGCCTCAGTCCTCCTATCCTGACCAGGCCATACAGATGCTGTCCTACAGAATGAAAGTGTCTCCCCATCTGGACTCTGTGGCCACATTTCCCTTGCCCTAGGAAATGGTTAGGGTTGGAATGAATGTGGAGTACTGGAAAATCAAAGAGAAGAAGGGGATCTGTGGTAATGGGCTGAAGCAATGGAAATGATGGTAGGGGCTCCTGGGAGGTTGGATGGGGAAAGGCAAGTTTAGAAAAGTAGGTAAAAATTCAAAGGAGTGCATAGAAATGAGGAAAGGAGGATGACTGGGCGTTTGGGAGCACATTATAGGCAATATGAGTCCTTAGCTTCTGTAGTCAGTGCTGCCAGAAAGCAGCAACGAAAACACACAGACAAAACAGCTTGGCTAAATTAATATTAAGTCCAGGAGAGGTCCGTGGGTCAAATCCTCTTTTGTGCACTTCAAGACCTGTCCAGTGCCTGAAGAGACGTGGGACTGTGGGAAGGTGTGACAGCACTGTCGGCACATTGAGCCAAGAAGCGCTTAAAGTATCCCCAGTGTGAGTTGATTTAGCAGGGAAAACGAGGGGAACAGGGCAAGTCTAACATTCCCACCCTACATGCCCCACTCACAGCACCCAGCAGTGCAGACTCCTTCCCTGGAGGCACTCAGGGGGCTGAGCACAGCTCATTGCAGCAGCGGTAGCCGCAGTGCC
The DNA here is from genome assembly GCA_018881555.1 of Amblyornis subalaris. Classification (NCBI taxonomy): domain Eukaryota; kingdom Metazoa; phylum Chordata; class Aves; order Passeriformes; family Ptilonorhynchidae; genus Amblyornis; species Amblyornis subalaris. The sequence continues at coordinate 1,943,593 of JACAXG010000132.1, read as the reverse complement.
ACCTCCCACATAATCTGCAGCCACAGCCAGCAACGAAAGAGCCTGGACAAGAGCTGGCACACCCCAGCTGGGTTTCCTCTGCACCCTGCAGCACCGGGAACGCTCGCTCCCCGTGAGGGCAGTGCTCCAACGCCAGCCTCAGAGCAGAGATTCTCTGTGCATGGGGGCCGATGGAAAACACCAGAGGGGACAAAACTGCAACCGAAGGATTTGGGATCTCAGCGAGCCATGGGAGCCCTTGGCTTGACCCCAAGTCCGTTGATGTTCTTTGCATGAAACAGTCACTGAGCAAATTTCTTCAGTACCCCGGCCTCATTTGATGAATAGCGAGTTTTACAGTGTTTCATTGCAACACATAACTCCATTATTGCTAAGAGGCATGAGGTGAAACTATAGATATTCCTTGACTCCCATCCTATTACTAGTATGAGACAAAGTGATACATGTGCTGATAAAAGGATTTGAAATGATGGTCTGTGTGTCAGAAGTGCCAGTACAGTCAGAATTATTTTTAAAAGATTATATTAAAGCATAAATTAAAAGGCTATCCAGAAAGAAAAGTAGATGACTTCCAATAGGGTATAACATCTATCAAGGTTTAGCATACACTGTGTAGTTACCCTTAATGGGCTCAGTCTTTCTCATAGATTATTCACATATTCTGTGGGAAGTCAGGCTGGATCCTCTTTCTATCCCCTGTAAACCACGGCTGATAATATCTTTCCATTATATTCCTAAGGTGTAGCTATTTCATTTTTACCCAAGGGATCCCAGAGCTATTGTGTAGTCCCTAGAATGCTTTAAAACAATTTGTCTGTGTAGCAATTCTTCTTTATTCCTCCCCGTTGCACAAAATCTCACATTTTCTTAATTTGATCACATGAAATGTTTAGGCTTGACTATTGAAAGAAATCACAGTCTTTTAAAGGGTAAAAAAAAAAAGTGTCTTGAGAGGTTACATGTTGTCTGTGTAATGCATGGACAAACAGTGCTCGGACAATCAATTGCTTGATTAGATACTAATTCCCTGTGGTTTATCTTAAAGGTACATAGTTCAGCCTTTTAGCAAGTTCAGCCTTAAAAGCAGCACATATACCTGGACAAGCCAATTGAAAAAAGTAACAATGCTAATACAATGAAGATGTCCAGTCTTCCTACTGAGGATTTTGCCTCACAAATACTTTTATTTTTTAAACGTCTTGTTCTACTGGGATTTCCACAAATTACACAAATAGAATATCTGCTGGGAGAACAGTATTCCAAATGACTGTTAACTGACTGAATATTGCCTGTAAATACATTTTGGTTTTGTTATGCCTAATAATTACTCATTGATGAATTATCCATTTCTTTATTGGATGTGAAGACAAATTAACAAAGCAAATGGAAGTGCTCTAGACTGAAATGCCTGTTATCTTAGACCTGATAAATTGATTCACTGAGGTTATTTCCTCCTCACCCTGACTTCCCAGAAAAACTTTCCTTCCCTGTGGTGTCTCGGCTTCACCCTAGCCCCACACAGTCACTCACTCACTCCCCCACCAGCAGGATCGGGGAGAGAACTGTGAGGGTAAAAGCTGGAAAACCTGTGGGATGAAATTAAGACAGTTTAATAGGGAAAGCAAAAGCCAGCTGCTCTGCCTCTGCTCTGCTGGTACTGGTGACCAGACAGTCTTGACGGGGACATGGTGGCATGACTCCTGCATTTTCACAGGAGCCAGCTCAGGTTCCCTGTCCCAGCTGAGGTTTTCACTTGCTGGGCTGGGGCTGCAGAACCAGCAAGGATGGGGCTGCCTGTCGGGTCTGGAAGGTTTCTGTCCCACACAGCAGGTTTGAATGCTGCTATGACTTCTTCCCCTGTCACATTTAAATCCCAGAGGGGCTGGTTGGGAGCACTTTAATGACAAGGGTTGCAGAATCAGCAGCAGCCTCCAGTGCAGCTGGTGACTCGGAAAGTGTCTGACCAGGACAGCTGCCAGCTGAAAGGCTGAGTCCTGGTGTGCCAATGGGGCTAGGCCCTGCTCTAATTCCCCTTATCTTCTCCCAGAGAAGAGCTGATGTTTGTACTTCTGCCTTACAGAGTTTCTCGGTAAATCTAAAGACAGAGAAAGTCTTTACAGCCACCTTCAACTTTAGAGCCTACCACAGTCTACTGCTGCTCACTAAAAAAACAAACTTGAAAAAGTCTTACTAGATAGTTTCAGCTAGTAGCCTTCAAGGCAACAGGTATTAGCTGCAGATGCAACTATTATTATATTTAACTATATTCTGGTACCCATGTCTCCATGATTTCATATTTGTAACAAATAATACTAAGAAAAAAAACAAGAGATAAAAGAAATAAAAAATAAGAAGAAATAAGAAATGAAAGAAGAAATAAGAAATGAAAGAAGAAATAAGAAATAAAATAAGAAGAGAAAGAAATGAAAAGTGAAACCCCATTTTTTTTCCTTTTAAAGCAGTGAAAAGGGCATGAACTTCTGTAAATAATTCTTTAATAAAAAGAGCAAAAACTTCTTTGTCTTTCTCTTAAATCTCTAGAAAATATATATTGATTGAGAAGAGTCTGTCTTGAATGAAAAACAACGAAAATGTGGCCAAGAACACAAACACCTCCTATGAGAAGTAGGAACTGGCGTAGCTTTTAATAATACAGTGTAATCAAAAGCTCAAGTCAAAACTTYAATTTGCCTAACACCAACTTAAGAAAATCCCAAACCTGAATTTTCTCCAAAACTGAGCCTTATAGCAAGAGACATGGTGTCCCCATCTAACCCTCCTAGCTTTCAAAGTTTGTACCCAATCGCCAGGTTTGGGTATTGTGTTGGATGTGTTCATGGGATAGTGCTAGTCCAGAACAATGAAACCTCTTTGATTAATAAAATTCACACTGGTGCTGAGGGCTCACACTGGACCTGCTCACCACTTAATTCTCCTCTAAGCCCTCAGGCTTAAGTGAAACCTATTTGCCTTGTGCTGACTTTCTGCACAGGGGTGAATTTCCTTCTGTGTCAGATCTGTCTATGCAAATGCAACCCGGGATGTAAAGAGGAATGAGAACTATCTCCCTCCATTTCCACAACATGTCCCCGATTTCCTCTTAAAATGTCTCTGATAATTGCTTTCAAATGCTGGCATGTAGGCGCTCTTTGGAGGAGGCACTCATTCAAAGAAAATGTGCAAATCTCCGGGGCTGATTTTGGTTTTCAGACAACGGAGTTCCCTAAAACAAACTCTTAAAAAAATAAGAAGTTGCTATTTCTCTAACGAAAGTATCTGAAGAACAAGACATATCTTTTTTTTTTTCAGTCTGACAGACTGAAGCATCAATCCTGAGGAACATTTGCATGCAATTACATAACTCATCTAGCTTTTCCTGATCGAGCGATATGGCATGCAAGCCAAGCACCAATGTACAAYAAAACAGACTAAGTCCTTATTGCCAAAATTAACTTCAACTGCTTTTGGGGTTTCTTTGTGAAAATGCACTTTCAAGTCAGATGATGGCTACATATTATTGTCCCACTAAAAAGCATTGGAAGGGCTAAGCACTCTTAATTCCAGCTATTGCAATAATTTATTCTTTTTGTTGATCTAAAGATGCAGAAGTCCCCATCTTCTCATCATAACTGACTTAACGAAAATCTTTGGTGACAAATTGATTTTTTTTCAACCTGCCAAGTTCCTGTTGTAGATTTAAAGTGAGACAATCTTTAATTTATTCTTAACATTTAATCTCAATAAAACACTCAAACAGCAGCTTCTGCTGGTGTTTGGAATGCAGCAGTTTGTGGATGGATTAATTTCTCTTTGTCTCTTTACACAATAGACAATACCCCTAGTTAACCCAGGAACATGGTTAACTCCTGAACTGACTTTACCATGGCTTGGATTGTGATACTCAAGCCCTCACATACACAGGCTTCTCACTGAAGTCATGTTAGGCCGAGGCTTAAGACATAGTGAAAAAATTCATCCAGTCTGATGTCGCCCCTTCATCAGCCTTAAATCAGTTTGTAGGGGAAAGTTGCCCGCAGAAGCAAAGCCAGACCCAATGAAGTCCAGAGTTTTCATCTCTCATTTCCACAGGACACCAGTCAGAAGATCACTCCTGGGAATGAACACTGGATGTGTGGATCTGTTCCTGTAGCACAGTGTTTCAGGAAAGAAATCTACTTTTACCTCCAGAAATGTCATTTGAGATATTCTCCAACCAGACACACAGTGAATGTTCTCTGATTCTCAGAGTCTTTATTGGTTTTTGACATGGCTCCTCCACACAGTAAGAAAGTTCACATTTTCCTGCTGTTCAAGTGACCAGTGCTGCCAGCAATGCTGCCAGCATCAACTCCGTTGCTCTCCATAGAGCCTTTCATAACTGTAAAGCACTTTTTTTTTCTTCTATCCTAAGCTTTTTTGTTCACTGTTGGCCAAATAATGTTGATAATAATCCCTTCAAGGGAAAGAAGTTTACAAGCATAAAAATCACCTTTGTGTCTTGTAAGGCAACACAATCTCTAGCTCCCCGTGGTCATTTATCATAGGAAAATGAAAGTGTTTAATGGTATTGACCAATGCTACATGCTCAATCATCTTTGAGAGCCCAAAACTTTCGGTCATGGGTTAGATACTAGCCAGCCATGCATGCTATAGCTATATAAAACACATATCTTTAGCTCAAACTTTCACCTTTAAAAAAATGTACATTGTTCTGGCTTTTTTCAAACAAGTACTACTAATTACTGTACATGTGTAATACTTTTCTGACATAACCTCTCACATCTCATAGAAAAGCCATGCAAGAGGGGGGAAATTGCACATGGGGCCTCGTATCTCTGACCAACCATTTCTGACCTCACARAGGTGAAGGCAAAATCCTACCCAGAACAGTTGGAAGACCTGGGTGAAAGGTGCACAGTCCTTTTGAAATGGTCAGATAAGAGCTTCTTTGGCCATGGCCGGACCTGAAAGTGTTAAAGACAACACAAAGGAAGACAAGTCTGCAAGTTCTGAGTTTGAGCCGAAGTGGAAACCAGTAGGACTGCTGCCATCAAGCTGACCTGTTGTGTCTCCTGGTTTCTTTGCAGTTCTCCATCTGTCTCTGTCCATCTGGTGACCCTTGCCTTCTACTTTCATAGCAAGCTCTTGAGGATTTGGAGCTTCTGATTTGGRACTTTTGGAGCCTGTATTGCACTTGGAACCAATCCATAAGTCCTAGTCATGAGTGAGGGTCCCTCATGTGATGATATTGATGATAGTGGTGGACCAGAATTGCCATCCTTCGGGAAATTCTGGTGGTGTGATTATTTTCTCTTCTGGAACCAAAAGCAGATATTTCTCTCACAGAAAGGAAATTATTTTTAAAAAAATGATGAGCTCTATTGAAATATTTAATCTGAATGATACCAAACATAGGTCTGTTAAGTATTGTATGTAAAAATATCAGCCTCATATTAACAGTTGTCAATGTGACCTAAGAGCCTAAATAAAATTAATTGAAATGCCAGTGACATAGCAAACCTTTTTATCTTTGAAGGAAGGAAAGGTTTTGTCTTACTGTGACAAAAAGTTTCAGGATTACTAAAATAAAATGATAATGTCATAGTTATTTATTAACTTCTTATCTTTGAAAACATCATAAGAGTTGACACATTCCTGAGGAATATTTCACAGTAGGAAGCCACACTTGTTGGATTGGAAGATGGTCTTTCAGAAAAGCTCTGCCTCACAGAGTTTAGCTTTGGTCAGATGCTAGAACTCTGCATATCGAAATTACCCGAAGACTTGCATTTAATGGAATCATAGAATGGTTTGGGTCGGAAGAGACCTTAAAGACCATCTAAGTCCAACCCCTCTGCCATGGGAAGGTACACATTGCACTAGACCAGGCCCCATATTTCAGAGATATTGGAGATGAATGTACTCTGAAAACACCAAGTCCACTATTTCCACAACTGCATGGAAACCAAAAACATTAAAAAAAAACAAAGTGGGAGTGCTGGGCTCTGAGAAGTGCTTTGAATTCATTATCCTCAGAGTGCTTCGTGAAAGCACTCGGTGTCCTTCTCCAAGCTCTCCAGCATCTCTGTCTTGCCTCAGTGTGCAAGTAATAAAGGGATAACTTTTCTTATCTTTTCTTATTAAAAGAGAAAGAGAAAGAAAGAAGCAGCGAGCCCAAGCTGATTCCAGTCCAAGGACCTTTACCACCTCCCGTAAAATATTGACATTCTTTGGCCTTATAAATAAGTTTATGTTAACAGACTAACATCATAAATAACAGCCCAGTTTGAAGCTGGCAAAAAGACGAACCACATCTGTGAAATGTGGCTCACCTCCATGACTCTAAAGCAGGCTGTGAAAATATAACYGACCTGATTCCACGAGACAGATGTGAAAGACAATGTGCTGGGCACCAAGCTTTGCCTCTCAGGGCACAGCTGCTGGAGGGCTGCATGAGAGCAGGCAGGACTCCWTCAGGAAGTTGTCTTAGGTGTGGAAGCGCCAAAAGAAAAGGAGGCTCTAGTTGGCTGATTCAATACAGCTTCCTTAAGAGCTCTGGGTCCCCATAGAGATGGCAAAGGGATGTCAACACATTCAGAAATACAAATATATATATGTGTGTGTGAGTGTGTGAGTGAGTGAGTGAGCTGCTGCCCTACTGAATTTCAATAGCCCAGCTTTATCTCACTTGCTTTCTCCATGGGCAGAGTCACATGAACTGCTCTCTGCAGAAATGCCAAGGTGCAAATTTGCAGCCCATCAGCTGCTCCACAATAACTGTGTGAGCCTGCAAGCCATGATGGATGCAAGGCAGCCCAGCCCTTGCTCTTTGCCAGTTAAGCTACCTCATATTTAATGCAAGGACTTGCCACAGCCACCTCACGGGGCCAGGTGCAAGCACAAGGCRCCACAGACCAGCTGAAGTCCTCTAAGTTTGCACCATACATCACAACTTGCTTTAGCAATAGCCAGCTGCTGGGCATGAAGGCAATAAAGGCAGCAAGACCAGATCTGGGCTCCCCAGATCATAAAGCCCTGCTTGCACCCCTGGTTCTGAAGGGTCTTGACAGCAAACTGCTGCAATGCAGCAATACTGTGAATAACCAAACCTGGGGCCATGCTCAGTGGGTGCCTGCTGGGATGTCCAGATATGTGATGCCCCACAGAGCCTGTCCCCCTCGCCAAATGGCTCAGCATCACCAGCCCCAAAGGCGCAGCAGTCTGCACTGGGATCCACCYGGCCCAAGAACCATACCAGTCTGCCCATGGTGTGTAGGTGTGCTCCTGGGCTCTGTCTTGGGRGCACTGGGTGTTTCTACAACTTTTGAGGTGTTTTCCCTGCTCTGTGAGGGCCAGGCATCAGGTCTTCCATGCAGAACAGGGCCCACCAGAGGGTAGAGCACACTGTGGAATGAAACCACCGGGTCACGCTAAGCTCAGATGTTCTGTGGTGTGGGGCAGGAGGGAGTTGGTGTGAAAGAAAACCAAATCTGCTCCCCACAGCCACTGCCCAGCTCACTCTGCAATGCTATGAACATTTAAAGTCCCTTTGCCTGCTCATGTGCCCCCACAATCCTCACCTCAGCCCAGCTCTGCACCCCCAGGTCCCTGCCACTGTCCCTTGGGGAACCATGTGGGGACAGCAGTGCCTGAGAATTGCCGCTGTATGGTACAATTTTGATTGCAGAGTTGACAATCCTGCTTGGATTGCCCACTTKTTTCTGTGGGCATATTCTGGTTTAGTCATCCAGCTACCAGCCTTGGTGGGGGGAACATTCCAACAAGTGGCAGATAAGGATACCCATCCTGAGACATGTTCCCAATACCCCTAAATTAAGTGATAAATGTAAAGAATTTAGATACAGTCCCAAGGACATGGAACCCCAAATCCTGAGTGTGCTGTTCTTGGCCTTTCACAGTGACCTAAAGGAAAGCCAAATTTTTATGAGCATGATTGCTAAACTGAAATTGACTTCTCGGAGGTGTTGCCTTAGGCCCAGCTCTGACAGATTTCGGGCACAAACATTCCCTGACAGTGAAAAAGCCTTTTCAGGTGTCTCAAGCCAGGCATCCCAAATCAGTGACCACTTTTGAAAATAAAAATGTAGGTCTGGGAACCCATTCCCACTAAGTCTTGTTTATGTGAGTGCACAGCTACAACGGACTGCTTGTCTGTGTAATGCCCAGACTCTGAGTAAGGATTTGCARACTCAGGCTCCTAATCACAGCCAGTGGAATCCTAGTTCTAATGAAATCAAGGGAAATTTCCCTTTGACTTCAGCTGGGACCTGGATTTCACCTTCTGTGTTTCCACCTACAAAATGTGATTAACCAGGCTGGTTTTTTCACCATAGTGTTGGGAGGCTGTAGTCATTAGTGGCTACAAAGCATGATTTTATTTCTCAGGGTGGAAGCTGCTGTTGAAATCTAAAACATCATTAATCCAGCTTTTTATATCACATTGCTTCTTGAGCATTTTGCGAACAAGCAAACAAAGTGCCTGAAGCTCCCCAAAATAAAATAACTTCACCTTTAGCACTTGAACTTGGAAGTACCATATGTCATCCTGGGAGTGCAAAGTCTGCTTTTCATGAGCTGCAAAAACTCCCTGGGGGAGATCTAGGGACCGCCAAAAGTTCTTTGGGGGACTGTCTTTTGTACTGAAACTGGGGAACTCTCAGCGGGCTTACCCAGCTGCTGGAAATTCTTCCACAGACACTGATGTGCAGCGCTGTTCCAAAACAAATATCTGCGAGTCCCACACTTCATCCATCTGTTTCGCATTTCAAGGAGTTAGTGTTCCACACACAAGTGTGTTAAGAGACTGAGAGAGCAAGCTGGACCAACAAAGGCTCATTAAAGAAGGGGGAGTGGAGGGGGGAGGAAAGGGAAAGAGGAAAAAGAAAAACGAAGGGAAGATAGAAAGCAAGCTATTTTCCAAATATTTTATACTGAGCCACTGGGCAGGATTAGCATGAAGCTGGCAAGGCCAGTGAGAAATCAAAGGATCGCTGCTCTAAACCCCCTCTGAAATATAAAACGTTAAGTTCCAGTTCAGAACAATACAGAGACCTCAAGCAGAAGCACATTAATGTCAGGGGATAGTGCAAGTCAAATTTATCCCTGATGTCAAATCAACTGGAGAGCAGTTACGCCAGGAATGAAGGAGGCTGCAGGTTCCTATCACTTGACCTGCTTTCTGCTACATTTAAAGTCATAAAAGATACCCGGTGCTGACCAATAAAAATTTAAAAAAAAAAAATCAGGGGCATTTTTGTAGTTCCCGATGTCTGATCCAAAACTCTTCAGACTGCTGGAAACCTAAGTGAACTGCTCTGCAGCTTTTGTTTTCTGTAATTGTCCCCCACACAGTGCACTGTGGGGACTGCTGAATGCATTTCATACATTTTTTGGCAGCAGCATTCCATGTTGTGTTAAGGGTTCATTAATCTGCTTGCCACTAGGCCCCTGTGAAAAGAGGAAATTGTTTCACACTTGCTGAAAGACYGAGAAAAGAGTTTAGAGAGGAAGGAGAAACAGATTAAATGGGAAATACAAGCAATGGAGAGACAGGTTTGGGGCAGTGCTTTGTCACRTCTCGGATCGTACAAAGGCTAACATGTGAACTCGGGGAATGCGACAGACTTTTGTTCGGGGGAACTGTGCTACTGTGTCATTAATTAGCCCAAGACAGGAGATTTGGCTGCAGCTCATCTCTGCTCAGAGTATGTGAGCTGAAACAATCAAGGYCCATTTCCAGGACTGGATGGCAAAGGAAATGAAGGGGGCGTAAGAAAGATATTTGTAAAAGGAGCAGGATTTCTGTAAACTGAAATCATGAATCAAAGAAACAGTCATTTCAGCGGAAAGAGGCCGGTGGGCTGGGGAGCAGCGATTTTCCTGAGAAAGGCAGGGTGGCACTGGCCCATGCCATATCTGCTGAGTGATGCCCAGCAGCCCGAATAGGTTCACCCAATTAACTCGGTCTGGACTCTCTGTGTGGTACCCAAGGCATTCCTGCAGCCAAGGCTTAGAATTAAAACAACCTCAAGGCCTGGAGATACATTTCATCTCACAATATGTTTTCTAAACTTTCATCTAAAGTCCCTGGCACACAAAATGCTTGGAAAGAGCATGGAGTCCTCAGATTCCACACTGCCATGGAGGTGTGCATGTCTGGATAAAAGACCAGGGAAACATTCTCCCAACCTGACTTAAACCTTATGTTAACCCATTGATAGCAGAAAGTCCTCTGCAGAGACAAAAGCAAGAGCAAGAGCTGTTATCACCACTTTTCGCAGCAAACAGGTTGTGGGGAACAGTCCTCTGAGTCCCACAGATTTGGATGCCTTTGGTATAACTMGTCATATACACGAGGGTTGCAGGATCAGGGCCAATTCTGTGCTAAAGCAGCAGAGGTCAGACATGCAGTAAGGATGACATATTGTGTTTTCATAAAAAAATAAACAAACCACTGTGGTTTGAGTTTACAGGCCTACCAAGCATCCCTCTAAAGATGAGTGGAAGTTCTGGTAAATGGTTTCAGCATTGCCTCACACAAAAATGTGCTAACCAGGATGGGCTTTAGTTTTTCTTAGTGATTGTGAACTGGTTAGGCAAAGCAAAATTTGAAAATAATTTAGATTAGAATAACCTGCTTTATCTGACCCATAAAAATTAAAATACAAGACTGGAGCTGTTGAATAAATCCTTATCCTGAACCAGCTCTACTAAAGAGCTTCTTCCTTTGTTCATGAGATTTAATGGAATTTAACTGGTTGCACCGGCCAGATGGCAGTAAGATTTGCAACATCAAGTTTGCCATGTTTTAACATTTGTGGCTGGTTCTGAGTGCAATCCCCTCTTGCAGAGAGCCACTTGGACTCCACTCATAGCTCAGCTGCTCAGAAACAAGATCATACATTATTGACTAAGCAGTACCAGCATTTAACATTTCACCTTGCACTTAGATTACAGGGTAGTTTGGTTGGTACCTCTGCAGAAGGTGAGGATGTTTCCTTCGAAGCTCTAATAAATGTTCCTGCCTTGCCTTTTTCATTCTATAGTGCCTTGCCTGTTTGACAGTATCTGATTTGTGCATGAAGGTAAAGGAACATGAGGTGGGCAGATGTACTTGTGCATTGAGGTTACACATAGCATTTGGCAAGACACACCTCACTGTTGCTCATCCCAGGAGTGGCCCTTTTCTTGGTTGTTTTTTTTTTTTTTTTTGTCTCCATTGGTGTTTCATGGAAATTTGCAACAGGCCAAACGAACAGGAATAACCCATGACATTATGCCTCCCACCACTGAGTCACTGCTGGTGGAACTGGGACAGAGCCGTGTGCTCCTGTACCACAAAGGGGCCTATATTTTCTCAGATACTTGATTGACTGCTAAATGAATAGCAAGCACTTCGTTCTCTGTAGTGTGTCATGATTAATTCATCTCCCTCTCACACCCCACTGTACATGTTGTAGTGGGCTTCATTCATGAACCGAAAAAGACCTGAGTAACGCTCCCCTACTCACAATTTTGTTTCTCCATAGAAGGTCACAAAATATGCCATGGCTGCAGGTGGTCTTATGTAAACAAAGCAATCTGGCCAGAGTTCAAGGCTCAGCAATATAATATTGTCAAGTGATCATTTTGTTGAAATAGTTGGATGCCTATAAAACATCTGCAAATRCTAAATTTAAAATACAAACAAAGCCCAAAATTGGAAACTCCTCAGACTTCTGGTGAAAACATTGTTTTGTGGAACACAGCTCCTCTTGTCCCATGTAAAGCTAATGCTGAATGTGGACAAACAGCTTAGTTCCTGATTGTGCCAAGAAAATGGGCTTTGCATGGGTGCAGAGCTCTTTTATTCCTGCAGGATCATAGCCCAGCTTGTGATGAGAGAGCAATAAAAATCAGTTTGGGAACTAGCGGGAGAAGGCTCAGGGTGATATTCTTGCAGATTGTGAAACTTAAATTAAACAGAAGAATGAAATCATCTTTCTGTTACTGATTTAGCACTTGGCTGAGACATTAGACCCTGTCCTGAGAAAAGTCCATAAATGGTATCACCCCAGGAGAGAAACGGTGAAGGCATTAAGTCATGGGGATGCTCATCTGAGATAGAGGTCCCTGCTGACTTTCTGATGGCCCACAAAGGGACAGTCCCTGACTGCTGGAGCAGAGGAAGATGAAAATGCCACCTCAGTCTGTCCCACTCTTGTCTGTTTAACTGTGTGATGAAAAGCAAAGGGACAGAGCCAAAGCTCCCTCAGCTCACCACCTACCTGCTCCGGACAAATTGAGGGTTTGCAGCAGCATGGCACCTGCTGAAGGAGCAGTGAGAGCTGTGGGAGGGAAAAGTCAGGAGCTGGGTGATTTAGGAGGGTACAAGAACTTCCACAGGAAAGGGCTTAAAAAGGGAAGCTGCCATCACACCTTACCCCAGAGATGAAGGATAACATGGTTAAAGCCTCCCACTAGGTAGCCAGCAGGAGCCCTTAGCTTTTGGTTTAGCACTTAACAAATCTGAACCAGGGGAGGGAAGAAAAAGAGAATGGGAATTTTATACATCTTTTTCCATGTTTGCTTTTCAGCCCTGATGACTTTTCAATTAACATCCTCACTCACATTTCCCAGGTAAGACTTACTTCTGGATGCAGGAGGTTAGAGGACCAAGCGGTTTTGCTGCTCTCAGCATATCCCCAGCAATCTCTGCTGCTGAGGAGACACCGTGCATTGTAACAGCAGGTGGTGTTGCAGGTTAGGAGTGAGCTACAAAGCAGAGTTTAGCTCAGCTCTTGACTGCACAATGCCTGGCTCCGAACGCTGCTATCAGTCTCCGAGGCCCCGCCGGAGCCACAGCTCGAGCAGCGCTCGCTCTCACAGCTGTGCTGCGTTCAGAACTGTCGGCACAGTTTCCCCGGTATGGTTTTGCTATCCAGCCCTGCAGCCTGGGATTTCTCTAACAATCGTGTGAGCCGAAATCATGCTCTTGACTGTCCCTCTGGGTAATATGTCACTTAATTGGTTAATGCGCTTATAATATCGCTTAAAGTCATAGCGGGTGTGGACACAAATGGCTTTGAAAAACAGCTTCAAATGCAATTATAAGCCTGATTAGCTTTTAAAAGAAAGAGAGAGAAAGTCCCCCCTTCTGTCTCTGGCACAGGTGGGAATGATCCTGTAGATAGGGCAAGAAAGGCCCTTGGCAATTTTACTGCGGCACCAGGTCATTGTTTCAAGCAGTGTGTAACGAGCATTTTCTCCTCTGGGCAGCCCTGAGCAAGGTTAGGTGACGTGATGCCAGGTTTCCCACATTCTCCGCTGCTGGAAGCACCTTCTTCTCCATGGCTTCCGTGAGGGTCAGCTGTGGGCTGTGGAAAGTGGGCAGTGTCTGAGGGCACCAGACCCCTGGGAGCACCGAGACCGCCCTGGCTGTGATGCGGAGCCCTCCAGCAGCCTGGGGAGTGCAAAATATTTTGTCTTCTTTTTCTGTGSGCATCTCCCCCAGTTTCCACTGGGTCTCCCTGAGAAGCAGTGCTGTTCCCCACAGGTGCAAGCAGGGCTGGGGCAGCACTCCTGCAGCCAGGGCATCACTCTTACTCTCAAACAGGGCATCCCACAAGGCACAACTCTCCTATGACAGCTTTCATAAATGGATAAATAACCAAATTCTCCATTCCCAGCTACCAGAAAAATGATGAGTGCTTGTCTGAATTTTCTAGAAGTGTAAGTGTCCCTCAAGTATTAAGCAAATATTGCTTCGCAGCAGCCTACAGACCCTGCTGCCCTGCAGATGCACACAATTCACTTCTTGCATGAGGAAAACATACACATTAATGATATATTCAAACTGTAACAAAGCAGTTAATTCATTTGCTAATACATCTTTTCTGCTTTAGAGCCTATCAAGTAATGAACATTTAATGACCTATTCATTTTCCTAAGAACTGCTGCATGGCACGGTGGAATCAATACAAAAGATGACCATTTTCACGCATCAGATAATCTTATCTACAAGGTTAAGATAATATTATGTTAATGTTTCCTGCATTATCTTGCATGCTTTCGACTCCTTTGAGAGGTATTCATTTGGTTTTAGCAGATTTTACAAGCATTTTTGCTTCCTGGATGATTTCCGTTTCATTTTAGCTTTACAATTATTCCCTGCACTTGGTCAGTTCCAGCAAACAGTAGTGAAAAAACAACCAATAAATAAATTTAAAAAAAAAAATCAAAAAAACAACGGTGCAGGCAAATGCTATATTTGATCTGCTTTAACCTCCAGTTTACTCTGTAAAGCAGAACCAGAGCATACAGTAAAGAAAGGCCAAGCTGCAGCTGAAGTATGGCTCTTGAAATGGTTTCTGGGTGCTTGCTATGAATAATAATTGAACCTAAATTAAAGACAAACAAAACCAAAATAAAAGCCCTTCAGATTTTACCACTCTCAGCCTTCAGTTTGTTCAAAGGCATAGAAGGCATGGAGGTGATGCCATCCACATGTAGACCCTCTCATGGCACGGAACATATCCCCTTGGAAAACTCAGCCTCCAGCTACCCCTGTGCCAACAACAGAGTCAGAAGTGCACCATGGCTTGGAGGTGGCACCCCAGGGTGTGCTCTGCTGCATGGCTGTCCTAACATATGGCCATAGCGAAGCCACACTGAGCAAGGCTGCAGTTCCTCCCTGCCAGCAGTGACACAGGTACCTAGAGGTGGTACTCGATGTGCCCCTCGCTGGAATTCCAAGGTGTGACCAGAGACCTCAAATGCATTCAAGGTAGCTACATAATATGCACATTTAGGAGTCCCTGAATACTCATTTGCCTCTCTAAACACAACCTGAAGCTAGTTGTGGTCTGTTGGGTCAAAACATTTTTTTTAAAAGTCCCTAAGCACTGATTTTATCAGTATGCCTCAACAGCACCAACAAACATGCCTCTAACACACTGGGTAAATACATTAAAATGTATTAAAATGCACTAAAATGCATTAAAACATCTCAGAGCAGCATTGCAAGGAAGCTGCACRTGAGGTTGTGTGCAATAGCCGAGCTCCACACCACCCCAAGCCCTGCTGTCGACTGTGGAAACAAAGGGTGTTTGCACCAGGGCCACCTCCACGTTCCATGGGCTCCAGATGAAACCGAGCCCAGGCGGAGCTCCAGCAGCCCTGCTACCAAAGCACAGAGCTGGTTAAACGTCACCACYTCCACCTCACTGTGTCTTTCTTTGTTTAGTTGCTTCTTCCTGCAAGTAGCACCCGGAGTTATACGGCCTGACAGGTTTGGGAACACAGACAGGCACAAGGGTAGGCTCCGAAGGAGGGGACCTGGCACTTCCAGAGGCTGCTGGCCATGTGCTCCTGCAGGAGCAGCCTCCRGGCAGCTCCTCTCTGCTCTGTGCAGCTCTTTCATACAGCGACCCAGGAGAAAGAAATACTTGTAAAAACTGGAAAATGAGCTGGCAAAGCCAAAGAAACCTGGCGAATGAGCTGCTCAGTTTGGTGGTTTTTGTACTGACACAGCCTGTTTCTCAATTCTGTTCTTATTGAGTGTGTGTCGCCTACCATCTCTGACCAGGTCTTTAAATGCTACTCCTCTAAAACAAATAAACAGTTTTATTACGAAATKAGCACTGATATTATTTTTTCAAGATAAATTCCACATCAAGGTGACACAGTTTGCTGGCTTTGAAGATATTAACACATTGCCACCGCCAGCCAGTGCTGCCAGCTCTCCAGTTTTCTACTGGATCTTGCAGTCCTGGGCGTGCTTCTTTTGTCCCTGAAAGCCTGCAATCCCCTGAGCCCAGTTTTTGGTCTGACTATGCCTTCAGTCTCCAGGATGGTATTGAAAACCCTGAAAATAAGGGCTGATCCAATCGTCCAGCTCCAAAAGCAATGGATAAACATAAAGAAGAGTAGACATTGCTGTTTCATGTGAAGGAGAAAAACTTGCATGCCATCAAGGAGACACAGATATTGTAGAAGCAATGGAAGGAAAAATTAGTTTGTCATTTTGCCGTGAAAGTTATTTTTCTTTCTCTAATTGTAAAACATGCTGAATTTTTTTTACCTGAACACTGGGATTACATTTCAAGGTCTTGCTGTAGTGCTTAAAAGTAATAATGTGGAATAGTATTACTGCCTATAGGTAAAATAAACAAATAATTGAAAATAAACCTGAAAAAATATTTTTGCTTTGTTTTATCTTTGCACAATATCAGTATTTTAACTCTGCTGAGAATCAAGTAATTCTGTAAGTATGAAAACTCCCATATGCAGGCAGCCCTAGCAGGACAGAAGATGTAATCAGATGGGCATCTCTGGGCATGCTTCATAGCATAAAGGATTTTATCCTGTCTGAGCACAAATACCACTCTCAGATTCTTATGTCAAAGAAAAGGAGAAGAGAGGAGAGGAGAGGAGAGGAGAGGAGAGGAGAGGAGAGGAGAGGAGAGGAGAGGA
>JACAXG010000132.1:1842675-1927080 GCA_018881555.1 Amblyornis subalaris | reverse complement strand
GAGAGGAGAGGAGAGGAGAGGAGAGGAGAGGAGAACAACAGATTTTGCAATGCACTGTAATAACAGAGACACGGAAAGTGAAGTGGAGGAGCCACTAACTGCGGATGTAACTGTCCAGTTCTGTCAGCCCTGTTCTTTGGGGGGGCTATTGTTCACATAAACTTGTAAGGCATTTCCATTGACTTCCAGCGAGTTTAGGTCAGATCCTTTATCAGTGTTTAAAACTTTCCTGATTTACTCAAGCTTGCGGATTATCAGAGTGAAGAATTGTGCTTGCCATGGAAGAGTAGAGATGCATAAGCCAGAAGCAAACCCTCAGTTGCAGCAGGAAGACCTAGGAGCAGCCTGCACCACCAAAATGAGCCACAATGATTCTATTAAGACAAATATGTCCCCCTCCTCTGGGGAAGAAACCATGCTAGAGCCGAAAAAGCCTTCCAGCAATAGCTATTCTGTAGTGTTATTGCACAACCTCTGCTGTAAAGTAGGAGAGAACCAAAGAGAATACTATAAAGAAGCTGCCTTGAAATGAGTGGAGAAACCCCTTGACAATTGGATGATTGGTTAAAATTAGTCTCGCTACACAAAAGCAACTGTTCTGGTCAAACCCATGAGAATTAAGCTCTAACACTGAAGAATAAAAACAGATAGAGAGGCAGGTTGAGAACACAGTTTTTACATAGCTCCACAGATCAAAACCATCTACTATTGCTTAGAATAACAGTCACATTTACTAGGAAGGGATTTTAAAGGAATAGGCACTGGAGAGGCCCACAGGAAGAAAAAGGAAAGATTCAAGTTCTCAGCAGCAGGGAGAAGTACAAAAAAACCAAAAAGGGCAAAATGAACTTTTCCAGAACACACCAGGAAAACTCTGCAAGATAGATAGGGTCTTTGCAGCTAAAAGGCGTGTCAGGAAATGGAAGTTTGGATGACTAATTGAAATTGACGAAAATTAAGCTAAAATGGATGAGTTCTGTTTCTGTTTCTACTCTTTCAATAACTGACAAGATGAATGCCTCAGTTTTCCACCATATATAATATATATGTGGCCTAATCAGTCCTCTGTCAACAGTGGGGCAGTCTGGTATTAGAAACAGCTCCAAATTGCTGTGAGAGCCTTGTATGCCAAGCGTTGTATGGATTGTACTGGACTTATTTCTGGGGCTGCTCTTTCCGGAGACAAATCTATGAACAGATGGGACACTCCAGCAAAGGAACCTCCTGACTGTTTCAGCTCCATGCTCTTAACCTCACTTTTGCAAGCAATACCTCCCAAATGTAAATGAATGTTTTCCTTYGCCCTTAGTGACCTGTCTAGAATTGCCTTCTCCACTGGCTCTTCTGTAACAAAGCACCAGCTCTCTACTCTTCTGTCCTCCATGTGTTCTCTACTCCTTTTTCCACAGTCTGATCAGGAATTGGCCTATTGTCTTTCAAGCTTATGTGAATTGTTGTTTTTCCCCCTTACACAGTGGATTCTCATTGTTAATATGTGAGTTATATGATTACCCACAGCTGGAAATTCACTTCTGTAACCATATAGCTATTTCCTGTATTTTTAGAAATGGCTTTTTCCAGTCCCTCTTACATCTAGTCCCAGTAGTACTGGTTTTAAATAGAAACTTATATTTATCTACAATGTACTAAGTCCTGGCATCCCTCAAGGGACCTGAGAATCATTCTCCTTCTCACATTCATGACAGGTCTACAGAGATTAATTTGTGATGGTGAGAGGGACCTATAGCTTGGCCATTGCTCTTCTGTAAAAGGGCATCACAAGCATCTTCGTTCTCTTGGGGCATAAAATCAACCTGTAAGCTACAGCCTGTGCTTAAGCATTCCACTCAGTTGCTCTCAAAAGTGGACTGCAGAGTGGTTGCTTGTCAAAAGCATCTCAGACACATTGAGTGCTGCACAAGATAGGAAGCTCATTTGCTGTTTTTACAGCTATCAGCAGCTTTTACCTCTGATTTTACTCAGAAGGGCTCTTCCAGGTGGCCTGCCATGAGTCTACAGGAGAGAAATGGATGGATTTGCGGAAGGTGAGGAGACACTGCCGCATTTGGGCTTAAAGACTAGAAGGAAACAGAGTGACGATGAGTGCTAAGACAAAGGCAAGATCTAATGCAACAAAGGCCAAGAGAGTAGACCCCAGCCTGCGGTGGATGTTTGTCCCTTATTAGAAATGCTGTGTGATAGGAAGTTGCACACAGTGCCAGCACACATCTCCCAACCCCTGCAGGCTGCTGCAACACCCGCAGAGCATGCACACACCAGCAGGAGGAGAAACCAAAGTATTGTCAGGGTATACTTTTTAAAATATAGTGTCACTGTGAGTAGTGTGCATAAATGATCTATGGGGTGTGTGACAGGTTCTCTTATCCTGCACATGGGGCATTCAAGAGCAGTGCATGACACAGGACATGCAAGAATAATTCAACAAGCAAGCCTGTAACTTTTGTCCCTCTTTCATTTCCCCGAGATAGTGGAGATGTCAATGACACCAATCAGTGATTCTTATCTCTCCTTCCTCCTATTCCATTAAGGTTAGTTCCATAGGTACCATAATAGTATATGTGTAAAGGCCTGACAAACTCRTCAGTACAGAAATATCTAGCAGAAGGCCTTATGGTTTTTGACAAAAGTGAATCTGAAATGGAGCTSATGCAATGGCCAAAAGAATAATGCGTTTCTTAGTGCTGTTAATTTGAGATCACACCATTGACTTGTCTCAATTCTATAACTCCAAAGACTTCCAAGAACTGCAATTGAAAATGAAAGGTGTGAAGCAAACCCAAAATACCTTCTCACTGGACTGCAGGAATCATGTTCCCTGCTACCTACCACCTGCCATTCAAGAAACCAACCAAAACACAACTTCTCCTGAACGAGAGGAAATCTAAATTATTCTTAGGTTACACCTAAATATTACAATGGCCCTTACAGAAAACTCTGAGGCACCGCCAGCCCAACTGGAAGGTCTCCACAGTGCACTGCTGCCCGAATGCTTTAGCTTGGGATCACGCAGGTCAAAGTCATACTTACATGGAGACCCAGTTATGGTGCTCCTGAAGCAAATATTGGTTCATATTGTGGGAGACATCTGCCTCCCTGCCCCACACCCTGAGCTCGTCTTATGCCACGGGGATGCTGTGCAGGACACCCTTTGTACAGAGGCAAGTTGTTATAAAGCTGAGAGATGACAYCCTGATCGTCTGACTTCTGCTGTGGGATCTTTTCTTTTAGGCCTCTGTTACAAAGACATATAACATGAAAAGGCTCAATTTTCCACAAAGAAATATTTTGCTGTACAAGTGTTCCTGTGAAGACATCATTTCATGACTGCCCTGGTTCAGTTTAGAGAATGCGTGCRGGGAGGAGGGGTTAAAAATACTTAAGAAGAAAGTTTCCCCAGAACTACTCCCTGTTGAGTACACAGGGGGGATAAGCTTTGACAGTTTAGTTTTAAACAAGAGATAACATCAAATAGGCCCATGGGACTGGTTCCAATTATCAACCCAAACAAAAAGAACAGCTGCACCCAAAAAGGCCTGTGCTTACAGTCATATTTCATTTTAACCACATTACAAAGAAAAAGTCTCATGATATACAAGGCTTTTGGGTTTTCTTTTTAATTCCACAACGTATTTAGTAAGCCACCACATCATATGGTATAGAGATGCACAGTCAATTAAGCAGSCATTTCATTAACATTGCTTTTATACTCACATCAAAATGTCTTAGGTTAATCAAACCATTACATTAGAAGGGAATGCTACAAAAAGGAAATAACTGACAACTCTACCTACAAAATCCATGACTTGATGTGGATATTGTTCCTGGTTGCCTGTCAAGGTAAAGTATCTTGGGATTGTATTTCCTTGGAGTTTTCACAATGATAATGAGAACAATTATATTTCTCCATCTGGAATCCATTAAATATGATTATGATTGCTGACTTTCCTATCCTTATTACTATCTGGATTAGCTAACCCCATTACAAAGACCATGCTCCCAAAGCTCACTTGCAAATATTGTTATATGATTTCCTGTCATCCAACCAGAGCGTCTTTCTCCTTCCCTCTCCCTCTCTCTCATCTTTCTGTTCATGTGCCATTTTACAAACTATTTTGCCCTTGTCTCAATTATAAGAACCTTAATAGGTTCAAACTCCCAGATGACCTGCATTTGCAGGTGTTTAAGCGGGGGAAGATCAGCTGCCCTATRTGGTAATGACTCTTGCTTGCCTCAATCAAGCAAATGGATCTGGCCYGTAACTTGCAGGTGCTACAGGGTGGAAACTTAAACATCCTGACCATTTATTTCCTGCAGAATATGTAAAGATTAAGCAAGGACTACTAAGCAAAATGTTATTATTGAGCAGGAGGAAGACAGGCATTTTGTACTATAAACTTAGTAAGTGATCTTCCCGATTCGGAAAGCTGAATTATTGGCTTAAATCTTCCCAAAGTCTCTGGTTTTCATTCTGTGCTCATTTGCACTCTTAGTAAATGCAGAATAATTCCAGTAGTTTTCACTGAAGTTGCTCCAAATTTATACCAGTATAATAAGGATTAGAATGTATCCTCATTTATCTGAAAGATTCCTTATTAAATTTCATTAAGGATTTTGTTAAAAGCAGAAATCTTATTGGGTAAGGGTCAATTCGCAGTGTTTTGGTCCTGCGCCAGATTTATCTCAATGTTTGTGAGTCTTCAGCTGCAAATTTTAGTGTGACTCTCTGTAAATAAYGGTATCAGTGATAGCAATAAGACACACTGGAACTGTATACTCATCTTTACTCCTTGACACCAGACATGTGTTTGGGTCAAAGCTGCAAGGGTTTACTGCAGGGCTCTAGGTGAAGTTATTTYAGAAGAAGGTTACTTCAGCTATGCTCATGGTTCCAAACTTTTTCCTCAATTACTACTTCTGCTGTACATCAATGTTCATCTACTGATTTGGCATTAATTTAGAGATTTGTTGATGCATTATAGCTTTGCACAGCCAGCTCAGACCTTTCAAACTGTTTGCTTTGTGCTTTGATTATGCATTCATTTTGACGTGAAAAAGGATTATATAATAATCAGCAACATTTCAACAGAAGCCAGTTGTAGCTGTTTCTATCCGTAATGATTGCTTAATGACTATTTAAGATGTGCTGCCTGGGGTTGTCTAATCAGCCAATTTTTATTAGCTTTCAATGAACGAATAAAGTGGAACCTAATCAGCAGTAAAACTTCGGTATGGAGCAAGGTAGAGTTCCACACAGGAAAAGCACAAGGTCAAAAAAAGTATTAATTTCATAGAATCATAGAATAATTTGGGTTGGAAGGGACCTTAAAGTTCATCTAGTTCCAGCCACCCTTCTCTGGGCAGGTACATCTTCTACTAGACCAGGTTGCTCAAAGTCCCACCCAAGCTRGCATTGAACACCTCCAGGGATGGGGCACCCACAGCTTCTCTGRGCAACTTGTGCCAGGGCCTCACCACTCTTACAGAGAAGAATTTCTTCCTAATRTCTAATCTAAGCCTATCTTCTTTCAGTTTAAAGMCATTATTCATTGTSTGCTTGCATTTGATTATTATTGTGGGCATTTATAAGGCAGCTACTGTCATGATATCCAGAAAAAATGTACATCAGAACAAATAATGTTTTCCTGGCTTACATTTTTCTTAACTAAACTGTGGAAACTGGGTTTGATACCAAACTTCTGGAAGTCAACAGAGAAAACCCCCTTAGTGAGTGCACTGYCTTTGGATCAGGCTCATGGTGAAAACAGTTGTTCACACCTTGCTAATCTTGAATCCATTTCAGCTGCTCTCTGTTCACAGTCACTTTTAATTCTTTTTCTTACAGCCCCGTTGTGGAAATAATGCCTTCATCAAATTTGGGGAAGTGCAACTGCGAAGGGAATTTGGGAACCACATGTCTTGGGGAAATATGCTAGGTGATCTGAAACAAAACATACATGTTTCTCCCATTTTTTCTCTGAGAAGTCAGATACTTTTAATTACTGYGGTCTACTCGCCAGCTGAGCACCAGCAGCTGACTGTACGTGTTATTTGTCCACTGCTGGTATGGGCTGTGTGGTGTTTGCTTAAAACTCACTGAAAGAGGTTTAYACTGACTCACTATCTCGTGTTTGGGCTAAGGGCATACATGTGCCACTTCCCACAGCTCAGCTGACATACAGTAGTTCATGAAGCCGCAGTAACATGATCATGTTTTAAGAATCCTAATTGTCATAACTGTGGCTATCACTAATTTGCTGTGGTTGCACTGAAATCTACCAAGTACCACCAATAYGAAATCTACGTTAAAAAGTAAAAGCTTTTTAATTACATCTCCTTTACTGCCMAAATTAAATATCCAAGTTGCTCTGTGACTTATTTCCAAGTGCCAGCAACTCAGATCTTATTTGCTTTTTAAAACCTCCTTTTCTGTTTTCATCTTGTTGCTGTCCAGGTCCTTCTGGTTTTTCTTCCTTGTGCTCTTTCTTGCTAATGATAAATTTTCAAGGCACATCAAGTTTCCCAACACAAGCACTCTCCACAGCAGTAGGAGCATTGACGTTRATGGGCCAGCAGAATCAGGGTTGCAAAGCAGATATCTGGCCTAACTGAAACCACCTCTGGATAATTGGTTGTCCTTCATGTTGTTTCCTACACACGGAAAAACATCTTGCAGCAACATGTGCACCTCAAATCTACTCGTGAGGAATTTGCAATGTGAATGACAGCCCTTCTGTTCTGTGATGTGGGCTTGAATCAACAAAGCATTTGGACTGATGCATTTCTGGGGCTGAAGTGCCTGGAAGAATTATAGCTTCCATGCTCTTAACACAGGATATAACAGGACATGATCACACTTCACACCTTGCAATCATCATGCAACACACAAAAAAGAGAAAGTTTCTTCATGTCCTTATGCAGATCAGCTTGGTAAGGCCTCCTCTTGGAGTCATCTACAGAAAGACAAACCCAACCAGCAAAAACTTGTCAGAAGTTGCAAGTAAAGTTTTTATGAGATGAACTATGAACTTTAAAAAGTCTGGAATCTTTAGCAATTGCTTATTGCCTGCAGGATAGATGCAGTTAGTATAGTGCCTTGTGGGCATGCCCTTAGCTGCAATCCTCATTGATGTTCTTTTGCTACTGCTTTCAAAACTGTTAAAATTCCTTCGCTCAAGTGTTCTTAGCACTTATGTTGATAGGGAATACTTCAAAGGATACATCTTTACTTTATCAAATCTGCTGTAATTTTGTAGACAGAATCAAAGAAGTTCATTTTAAGTCTAGTCAAGTTTGCCAACTGTCCTAAGCTCAAGAAATCAATTCCATGTTGCCATGTAATCAACCCAAACAAGAAGCCTGGAAACACAACAGCACAGACGTCTCCTTGATGAAACTTCATTTGCTTCAGCACATTTATCACTGGAAATAATTTTGTCCCATTATTCTTACATGCTTTTTCTATTTCTCCCATTCTCCTTAGAGCTTCCCTGATGTATTCAACTCCATGACTGTATTGATAAGCAGCTGACACATCAGTCCCCTAACACAACTCCCAGTGGTGTCTCTTGAAAGCACAGCATCATGTACTTGCTTCTTTTTCTCACAGAAGTTTCCTCTGGCACAAAAAACTTGCTGGGTGTTCTCATGCCGTTATTACAACAGCAAAGCATTTAATGAGGGTCCATGCACTTGGCAAGCTTTTATGAACAAACAGCAAAAGACGAAATAGGAGTTTTGCAGCTGAAGTCCTGGGCATTATCCTGCACCTACTGTGGAAACAAAAACACTTTTTTTCTCTTAACAACTTAAATACAATTGTAAACCTTATGCCAGTGCTACTGACTCATCCCTCATGTTGTGTTTGGTGCCATACATAACTGTGCTTCTAGTTGAAGCTCTAGTTTGGATTATTATGAATTCTATAGTTATGATACAAAAGGGATTTTTTTTTTTGTTTGGTTTTTTTTCCAACCTGTAGAATATTTTTAGACAGAGTCTAAACCGAAGGAAGAGATCTGAACACACGAAAAAATTTCTGCAGGGAAAAATGTGTGGAAAAGTTGGAAAGCTACAAATCTTTTTAGCCAGGTGTTTATTCTCATCGGGAACCAGATGAAGTGTTCAGAACAGAAGTTACGTAGAAGGGTTATCAACAATCTTCATTCCTATCCCAGTTGCATGAACCGACCTGTAAAAACCATTCTTACCAGTGTGCAGGACCTGGTCTGCTTCAGACTTTACATATCACGAGATCAGTTCRGTTTTGTTCTTTCTGAAAGTCTTTTCTCAAGTGTAGGCTCAGACAAGTTTTGTCTCAAGTGATATTCACAGCCTTCAGAATCATTAAGTTCCTTATAATACATACTGTACCATAGACAACAGGCTGCTGATTATTGCYCTCTTGGGAAACATGTCTCTCAGAAGCTATCCAAAATCAGTCTAAATTCAAAGATGCAAAATATGTGGCAGAACAGTTATATGACTTCCATKTAAAAGCCCTTGAGATGCAAGATTAACCCTGTCTCAGCAACAGCAATTCACTCTACAGAATATCCCCAATTTCCAAAAGGAGAATATTCTCTTTCCTTGTGAATTTAAMCCCAGAAAATTTTCCCTGATGTTTGGTTGCAGTTTTTACTTTCAATGGTATTTTGATTAGACCATGAAACACTAAAAAATTGTGTCCTATGTTAATGCTATATTCACTTTAAAAACACAGTTCTTAACCTTTTAGGTACTGAAATTAAAGGCTGATGCAGGCAATGGTCACAGTCATGTTGACTTCAACCAGGTTTCCATATGAAAGAAGATACACTCCATGAAGACTTTAAGTCCTGCTTTTTCTTCTACTTACATCTTCTGACAAGGAACTGACCTTGAATATATCCTGGTGCCTAAAACAGATGACAAGCCAAAGGCAAGGCATCTATAACCACTTACACTGGCTCCAACACACTGCTTTTTGAGTGAATAAAGTTTGCATGTTCTCACCAGCTTAAAGCTGTAGTAAAGTGTTAGCAGAAGGCCAAACCAAAAAAAAAGTAGGTAAAGTGTGTACAGAAATACGTAAACATGTATTAAAAAGAAACACAATCAAGCGTTACAGCATAGCTTAGATATCACTTTCCTTGTCTTGTGCTTCCAGCTGTCTGGCTCAAGGCCTTCACTACATAAGAAATTTGTTTACACAGAGTTCAGGCTTCACGAGGCAGGGTTTCAGAGCAGAAACTCTATGTGTGTTTGTGTATTTATATACAYACGATTAAGTGCATTTGTTCTATGGAAATACAATGATGCCCCATCTTCTGCCTGAGATTCAGAGGATGGCCACTGAAGTAAATGACCATAGATTTGCTCTGACATCACATCCAGAGGACAGCAGATGAGGTGTGTGTTTATGTCCTGGAATGCAATACACCAGTGTACCAAGTGCATGGGTATCCGCGGATATCGTAGAATCATTAAGGTCAGAAAAGATTATTAAGGTCATCAAGCCCAACCACCAACTTCATATCAATCCATAAAGCACCTGTTGCTTGTGTGGAGAACTTTTTACCTGACAGGGCACTCTCATGCCCACCTACAACGTGTGYATAGGGACGTAAGCAGGCACTGACAACTGCTGGAACGTATAAAGTGTGTGTGGACGTGCCAATTAGGTTGACAACTCCCATGCTGACAAGCCATGGCTCTGAATCCTGCAATTCCAAACAGGTAGTGGTGAGAAGCAGAGTGGCTGGATCCGGTGCTGCGTGGGAGACAGGCAAAGAGGGAGCATCAGTGAGATTGACACGTAAGCACTGTGCTACCCTGAGAGTCTTTGYAGAGTGACTGTATGGTCTCTTTTTATTTTCCTTGGTGCTCCCCACAATTCATTTAGTAGCAGCTCCACTTAAAGAGACTGTGGCATCTTGTGGGGAGGCAAGGAGGGGATGGACTTGAAATAACAGCAACTTTTAAAAAGAAAAGTTCTCTCAATATTTTAGTTGCCTAAATATTTCACAAATGCTTTTGTGTTTCATGCAAGCAAGAAGGTGAGGGGATTTTCACCCCCGTCCGTGTGTGATGAAAGCAAGCAAACAGTGACACTGCTGTTAAATGTGCCCATTTCCAGAGTGTAGAAGGACTCTCACTTGATATTCCTAACAAGGGATGTTCCTTGTTATTAAACTTTACATTAAGTTCGTGCAATTCCTGAGTGCTTTCCTCCAGATAGATATTCCCTTACGACTGTTTTTTTCCCCTCTCTTCCCTTTTGAAGTGGGAGTGCAATAAACACTCAGAGTGACCCTGGTGCCAGCGCAGGCACAATGTCCCCTACATCCCACGGCTGACACAAACCTCACTTCTCCCTCCTGGGACATGAAGAGAGAGGGTTGCCCTTCCAAAGGGTTAAGGCATTTTCGAATACAGATTTGTATCTTGGGCACAGAAAACAGCACGTGGGGATGAACAAGAAAAAAAAAAGATCCTGTTTAGTTTCAGTGTGTGACATTTGCCTGGGGGAAGAAAGTGCAGAGCTCATTGGAAATCCTATTGTTGAAACTCTGACCAGTCAGTTATAAAGTGCCATGATTTAATATGCCAGAGTTGTTTCCATTTTCAGGGTCAATCACTCCATCTGTGTGTGTGTGTGTGTGTGTGTGTGTGTGTGTGTGTGTGGTGAGCCTCTGCATTTAAAGAAATACTTTCAGGTTTTGTGTTGCTTAATTTCCTTCACAAGAATTCTTTTTGTTTTCAGCAGAACAGATCTCCGGCAAGATTTCCTCCTTCACAGCACGTGGAGGCACATTTTCCAACATCAAATCCCCTGATCAAAGCAACAAAAGTTAGAGACTGAAGCAATAATTATGACCTTGATCAGGGTTTATTCTGTTACATGATTAATCATACACAGTATTAAAAAATATCAGGTGCCTGCCTGCTGAAATATCAGCTGAAAACACCACTTATAAAATAGCTAGAAGAAAGGTCAACAAATCTGAGCTTGTTACAGCAACCTGCAAGTCCTACACATTTCACTGTTTAGACATCAGTTTGCGATACCTGTTTTCTTTTATGACTCTGGGCTTTGTTACCAACTTACCATTAATAGGGTTCAGCCAATGCAGATCTTTTGACTCTTTTTCTCTCTCTGTCCTCACCTGTCAGCCTTCTCTTCATCAACTATATTTATTACAATCAAGCCCTGTCAACTGTCACAGCTTACATACAGTCTGCCAGTAAATATGTCTTTCCAGTCATTAGACATTCCTTCCAGTCACCTTGGGATTTCTACCTTGTCTATCTCACTCCAAAAAAACTTTTGTTCAGAAGTATTAGACTCCCACAGAGCAGTGTCAGCTTGGGGCCATTACTGTAGGAAGTGACAGAAAACACCAAACTGTCACTCATTAGGATCTAGTTTTTCCAGAGTTGATGTAAGTCAGATTTAGCCCCAAAACGAATCATGATTTATTTAATATATTTGCTTCTACAAGTGTCAGCTCATCAACTTAAAATGTTTCTCCTTTAACTCTATTGAGGCCTGTACAGAAAGTTTTCTTTGAAACCTAGTTTTTGCTCTAAGGCTTGATAATTAGAACAGAATCGAGAACAGTCAAGTTTCTGCTCTACAGGTGCACTTTACTGGCCCTCAGTTTTATAATTATATGTACAAAGCATTCATGTTAGAATTAAGGCTGGACATGTGAGAAAATGCCACCTGGTGGGTTAGTGCTTTTTATGCTGGCTCCCAAGTCTGAGGTGAGATTATAAGTCTATAGATAAGTTTAAAAAGAGAAAAACAATTAGCTAGGGAAGTAAGGATGGAAAAAGAAAAGAATCCCTATTATTTCCCAATTACACTACAAATTGTTTCTCCAAAGGATCTATAGTATCATCCAGAGCAAAACAACACCAGTGAGGTATATTCATAGGTGTTTCTGCAGTTGCATCTACTGTAAAATCCTCTGATGAGAGGCATAAACTCCAAACAGTCCCCTGCCTCCCACAAGTTTCTGTGTCAAGCCGGGTGGTGCAGGTATGCATATTACTGTCTTATCCCATGTGGAGTCAGAGAGTCTGGGATCACAGGGAAATGTAAAAGTAATAGGTGGCATTGCCACTGGAAAAAGTGAGAGGAAAGAAAGGAGGAAAAAGGCCCAGGATCGTTAAGTCAGAAGATTTGAATTGTTTGTACCTCATCACTGGAGCCAAGAGTCGGGTCTGTCACCAGGAGAAAACAACGTAGCTCCAGTGAATTTACAGAGCACAGAGTTACAGAGCTAAGCAACACAGAGAGGATGTCAGCAGCCAGATTTTGCGTTCAAATAAGGATATCACCATTAGTGATTCACTTATGTAGCAGCTGTTACAGACTGTAGGGGACTACGCAGTATTAGCAACAGTGTGTTTGTACCAACGACTTGGTTTCATTTTCAAAATGCAAACATTTCTGAGGTAGCATGGCTGTCATGATAAAATCACAGGTTAATGAACAGCAATATACACACAAGTGGTGGAGAATAAATAAACTGTCCCATAAATCAAAAGTCACTTGGGACTTTTAGTGGACACAATTACCAGCTTCTCATTCTTTCTTTACTGTCTGTGGAAGTATTGATTCCTGCCACAAATTGCCATCTGAGATTAAATATGGAGAACAGATTATGACAGTCAAGGGGGTAAGAAGGGTTTACAAATCATCTACAGGATTCCCAACAGCTGTGACTGAACAGGCTTGACCCTGACAGCTGTGGGGGTGGGAACAGGTTTCACCATCAGGGATACTGCAAATTGTAGGTCGTTTGAGGTTTCCATCCTAAGTCATGGGATCCATCCAGTGTTACTCCTGACCACTATCATGGGACTTCAGCCATCTCAGGATGCCGGCACTGGGGCAGCAGTGACTACTAGGACATTTAGACCTACTTGCTTAGAATAACATGCTGGCCACAAAATATTTGGGAAAGCACATTTGAATGTTGTGTGTTGTATCAAAAAGGTGATCCTCCAATATTACTCTTCTAGCAAAAAAGATCCATTATAAACGTTTCTGCCTATCTCAAACAAATATACCAGCATTAACCAAGTTTTATGGATGTACATTTATATGATTGGGAACTGGAGATCAGAGGATTTAAGGGACCTTTCTCCAAAGAAAGATGTGCTTGCTGCTGTAGCTGCCCTCAGACTTCCTCCCCAAATTTGCCTCTCAGGTGATGTAGGAAATCAGCCTGCAAAACCCTACCTCATCACAGCAGACAAACTCCCAGCAAAGTCAGTGTGGCTTGCATCAGCCCTAGGATTTTAAGTTTACACTTAAAATGCCATTTTAAGATGGCAAATAAATTGTCACAAAGCAATTTGAGAAAGCAAGAAGTGACCCCAGATATGCCAGCCACACTGGGGAAACAAATTAAGGACCCAGCAGGGTCTGAAAAAGAAGGGGAGATGGCTAGGACATGGCAAATGTATACTCAGTGTGTTCCTCAGTGACATCCAAAGCAAGATCTGTAGCAGGATCAGCCTAAGGAGGTGGGTGTCAATAAGACAGCATGATTTCCACCTGCCCTGCAGGAGCTGTAAGAGCTACCTTTTCATAGGAAGGCAATAATTCCTGTCTCCCTTGCCTCCCATAGGGAATCTGTCCAGCATGCTCTCAAAGGACAACATGACTCAACCAAAATCAGCTGCAGACCTTGCTGGAACTCCAGTTCTGCACCGTCATTCCCATAATACCTTTGATTTTTAAGCACTTTTTCCCTCAAATATATCCTTTCATTCCATAAAAAATCCTGAACCAATCTAAAGCCCTTCATCACTGGCCCTAAAGAAGATGTTCTAAAAATGAGACACTAGATTCTGTTTGACAAATCATCTAAAATACTTACACCCACCTGACTGTTGCACTCAGCCTCCTTGGTATGAAAAAAGACTAAAGAAATGCCTGTGTGTTGGCTGCAGCAACACAATTACAGAAACTGCTACCAACAAAGAAAATAATAACTGCTGGAGGTACAGAGGAGGGAAGCAGTGGGGGGAAGGAGGAATGAAGGGAACCTCAAGGTTAAATGAGCAATGGGTCAGGGCACGCACAAACAAACGTAAACAACAGAAATCTTTCAGCATAATTTTGAAAGTAAAGGCAGACTGAATTGTATTATGCAGGTGTACAGAAAGCACTTTGCTGCATTATGCCATCTCAAGTTCTTGTTCCTATTTCTTTTTGTCAAGAGGTCTTTGATTGAAGACAAGATTGTCTTCCAAAGAAAGGATAAAATGTAATGTGAATAGCTCAAGTGATAGACTGCAGCATCTTGGATGCAGCAAAAAAAAGCAATGCTAATGGATTTGTGCAGTAAATAATATGGGGCAAGAGGAAGAAACAATCAGGCCTCACACAAATATAGAGAAGCTTGCTCGAATCTCCATAATTTGCAGTGATTGACATTCAGCTCAATGTACTTCAGGCTAGAGGAGAAGAGCTCCCAAATTTCCCCCATAAACATCAGAGGGCCACAGCAACTGTAATGTACCTTAAGCCCTGAAATTTTATTACCACTTTTTTTCTGATTTGCTAGTTTCCCAAAACTGCTTGTTGGAATATAGCTGTCTTCATTCCTGAGGAATGGTGCACTCCTAATGGATCTTGGGAAGCTGGGGCGCAGAAGCCTGCTTCTGACTGGTACCCATGGTCACCAAGTGTTTCCTCTGGTCCACAAGTGAATGGACCGAATTTCCTAAGGGTCTTCTGTAGCCATGTGAAGTGAATTTTGCTCTTCAAGAGACCTGTCTCACCTGAAGTTTTGCCCGTTCAGTGGGAGATAAGGACCTGCTAAGCAGGCAGAGGTAAGGCTCTAAATGAACCCCAGGAGAGGAGAATAAAAATCACGAGCTGCAAATATCCTGCTGAATTAAACTTATGTCACAAAAAGTTGCGCAGAGAGGCAGGAAACTGAATGCACTGTGACTTTCAAGGCTGGGTTGTTGTGCTGTCTCTGGAGTTGAATGCACACTTCCTGCTGTGCTAGAATCACAGAACACACGACAGCAGCTCTGCTGCATGGCTGGCAGGTTGCTGACACCAAAGCTCGGCAGGTTGGAGATGTCAGAGGACAAGCAGTCAGCACAGCCTTGTCTTCACCCAGCCCAGACAAATGAGTTTTTGAGCACCACCCCCAGCGTAGCTTTGTGAAGGGCTGTGCTCTCCCCTGCTGGGCTGCAGTGGGAGGGGTGCAGAGGTGAGCTGTGGCTTATCTCACACGGACCCGACTGCAACTTTCTAGTTCCTCTACTTCCCCTCACCTTGTCAGCCCCTCTGCTCTGCTCCTATCCGCTCACTACACGTATTATACCTGCCTCTCTCCTTCTGATCCCTCTCCACCAACCTATCTCAAGTGCTTCCTCCTGTTATAGCCACAGCCACCCTCCCTGTCTCCCACTCCTACCTCCCTTGCAGTTATCTCCTCCTCCCCGTTCCCATCTCTCACCCACAGCCCTGCTCACTCTTTCACCCACTCTTCCCACACCAGCTAAGCATTCCCACTTCTGCTCCTTTCCACCCCTTCTTGTTTAGCTCTGGGCCCAAACGCTGTTCCCTTAGAGGCTTGTCCTTGTCATCATGGTGTTCATCAGCATGGCTGCCTTCCCATTTCCCTATTGTGTCCTGGGCACCAGCAGAGGACATGCCAAAAAAGGACAACATGATTTGGGGGGTTTTTTTTGCCTAAAGCTATTAAAGTACTTGACTTTGATCACAGTGAATTTTGTGCCACAGCTTTCACAGTCCTGGATGTTATTGGGTTCTTTTCTCTAGCTTGTGTTAGGGATTGATTTCTGTCTGCACTGTATAAAGGCTGTCTCAGAAAAAACACACCTCTCTGGATGAGGAGAGAAGGCTCACTTTGTTTATGTCCAACACGATTCACTCTCAGAGAAATGTGGAAAAAGTGGGTTGCCTTGAGATACCTTCTGCCCTTTGGGAGCCAACCCAAACTCACCACCAGTCAGGGCAGCACAGCAACCAGACCCAAGTGTTGGGCTCAGCTTTCCATCCATTAGCACGCAGCAGAAGGCTGTGAGCAGTTGAGAATACCAGGTTTCAAAAATAAAACAAAAAAGTACATCCAGCTCCCTTTGGCCCTTTAGCTGAGATCGGTTGTGGTCTCTGTTTGAGACCTGACATATGCTGGAGCAGGGACGACAGCACTCACTGGCAGGGGCACACGCTCTGTCATCTGACAGATCTTGCCTGTCTTTAACTCCTCTGATCCTATGATTTGGCTGGCCTGTGGGTACACTGTGCACTTACCTGAAGGTGCACAAGGAGCTGTGGGATGCCATCACACTGTCAAGACGCTTCACGAAATAGCAGCAGCAGAAGATTTTCAGGAAATGTCACCACATCATCATCCACTTCGTGCTGCTGACTTTGTGGTGCTGTTTCCTGGAGCCATCTCATCCTGTTCAGGAAAAACAGAAGGGGTAAAAGAGGTGAAATCTGAACAGTAAAAACACCATTATCTGGTTTTCTACCTATCAAGAGCCCAGAGTGAACATCAGGACTCTGAGTGCCTCTTCAATCACCTATCTGACTCAGAAAGCTCGGGAGGTGGTAGTGGTGGGAGACTTTGTAGACCACTAAATCAAACCAGAAAAGAAAACAGGACGTATTCCTCCTTAAGATCTGTCTGGAACACATCAAGGGGAAGAACTGCACTGTTAGGGGGTCTCAGTTTGGGAGGCATATGCTAGAGGTCTCATGCAGCTGGTAAACACAGCATTGGTTGGATTTCTCAACAAAGTGAGACAGAGATAGGAAAAGGGGTATAAAGTATAATTCCTTTTATGAGAAACATACAGATTCAGGACATCATTCGTGGCTGCCAGGAGTTAATTAGTTACAGCCATGGAAGGTGGTGGTCACTAGACACCTAGGGTTGCAATGATACAAACAGGAGAGTCCAAGCAAGGCACATATGCAGTTGGCTCAAAAGAGCCAATTAATCAAAATAAATTGAAAGGAATAAGAAAAAAGACTGGAAAATGCAAATGAAGATTAGAGGTACTTTATAATGAATTTCTTAAGCAAGATAATTATGGAATTGCTGTTAAGTTTAATTCACATACTCTTTCAATTGAAATATTGGTATTTGCAATACTGATAAGGGACAGGATGAATGGGTGAAGAGCTGGCTACTTGGCAGATCTCCAAAAGACCCTTGTCAATGCAGAGTCATCACTGAACGGGATTTATCCTCAGCAAAATTTTGCAATGACTAGTACTGGTCTGCAACTAGCTGATGTTTTCTTGAGTGGATTCAGTTCGTAAACATCAATAGCCTCATGCATATGAATTAGTCTCAGTAAAAATTATGTCCACATTAGAACATCTCTGTGAATTGTTTTTGGAAATTTTCCTCTCTTTGAAAACATTTCTGACCTGCTCTCTCAAACTTTTGCTGATTACAGGTATGGGAGAACAGAGAGCCTGACGGGGACAAAAGAGGATGCTGATGATGTGAGGGTGGCACTTGCAACACACAGGTCTCTTGGCAAGGTGGAAAGAATTTTAAAAGAAGGTGTTCTGATATGCCTTGAGGCAAAATTACATAAATGGGAGAGCCTGCCCCTCAGAAGTGTCCATCTATCTCTGATGACTACAAAGGCATCCTGGGAGATCAGCTGAAATTTTTCTGACTTTTAGATACAAGAACTTCTAGTTTGGCTAAACTTAGGTCGGATGAGTCTCACCTTCATGGCGAAGAAAAGAATAAGCAGGTTGTAGAATACACCACAGGCAAGCATATGCTAGACTGTGGGATCCAGTTGTCACGTTAAAAAAGGGCATTATGAAATTGGAGGAGGCTCAGAAAAGACCCATAGAAATGACTTACTGACTGTAGATAATATTTGACAGTGCAAAACCTAAAGATCTCACACTGTTTAATTTATCAAAAAAAAGATTAAAAGGTTACTTCATTGCAAGCATTATCTCATAGGAATGCCACGTACTGAAATGCTCTTTAATCTAGCAAGAATGGCACAAATATTTAACATTGAGGGTGATTAGCCACTAGAATGAACCACCAAGGGAAGAGGTGGAGTCTCTCTCTCCTGATGTCTTCAAATCAGGTCTGAACACTTTTCTGGCAGATGTGCTTTAATCAAACAAAAGCTATGCTCTAGTCAGATGCAAGTTACTGGGTTGAATGCAGGGGAAAATGGGTGAAAAAAGGATGCACTCCTGGCCTCAAAAATCTACAAATCTGTGAATGCCAAATGTAATTTGAATATACTTGCAGGAATCAAAGTGTTCAAACTGTGCTCCACTTAAAGGGAGAGGAATCCCAGGAGAGTAGGTGGAGACGTGCTCCCAGTGTTTATGAACAGCAGCTACCTCTAAAACCTCAGCATCTCATCCAAAACCTGGCACTTTTCCTTTCATGGCCCGGCTACGGCCACCGCTTCAGATAGGACTAAACCAGTCTGGTATTCACAGGGGGTGGGCAGGCACACATGGCTCTGAGGTCAGAGGGATTTGTCAGCACTTAGCACCTATGGATGTGAATTTAGACAACTAATGAAAGTGCAGCATTTTGGGAGTGATTTCAATAGCATCTGAAAGACGTGTAGGAAAACCACCCCAGCGACTTCCAGCGGTCGCTGTGCTCCTAGATGGGACCAGCGCTTTTAAAATTCCTGTTATCTGGCATCACCTTTCTCTGTCTCTGTTCTCTCAGTTGCAAAATAATCACATTTCCTGGACTGGGCAGCTGAAAGGATTAACATTAGAGTGCTAGTTTTCAACCCGGGGGTCTGCAGACCTCTGGGGAGCTCTGTGGTCTACTTCTAAGGTGTCTGTGAGAGGTGGCTAAGAAAAACAAGTCCATTTATGCTGTACAGCGCCTTAAGAATGTGCATTTCAAAAGGGACGTACTCCTCTGGAAAACACTTCATGGTTCACAAGTCAAAAAAGGTGAAACACAGAGAAACAGAAAGCGAGAAACAGCCCTTAAATGCCCGGTGATTTACGGCCGCTTCCCGCGTGTGCGGCAGCTGGGGCTGGTTCAGCATCATTTGGAAGGAAGGCGAGGAGCCCCCAGGCTGCTCCCCTGCCCGAGGAGCCCGTCCGCACGGGGAGCACCGCCTCCTCCCCGGCCAGGACCAGAAGCAAGTGCAAACAATGGCGATAAGCAAAAAAAAAAAAGGCCGTAGGAAGCAATGGAATGTAAAGCTGTCCCTCCTCTCGCGGCTCCCTGGCTGGCGCCTCCCACCAAGCCCGGCCCCAGCTGACAGGAGTTCCAGTGCCTCCTCTCTGGGGTCAGCAGGGGCCCGGAGCGATGCCGATCCCTCTCCAGCATTCTCCAACGGCGGATCGTTCAGGATCACTTCTGATCTTTGTCTCAAGCCTCTGTCACTTTCACCTATTTCTGTGAGTCTGAAGCACTTTTTCCCCCCCTCTTCTTCTTTTGTTTTTAAAGAAAAAGCTTTGCTTGTCAAGCAAGTTTTTGTCTC
This sequence comes from Amblyornis subalaris, assembly GCA_018881555.1. NCBI lineage: Eukaryota > Metazoa > Chordata > Aves > Passeriformes > Ptilonorhynchidae > Amblyornis > Amblyornis subalaris. The sequence goes on along the minus strand of JACAXG010000132.1, from coordinate 1,907,559 downwards.
CCTGAACTCTTAGTCTTCCAGCCTTGACACAGAACACAGAAATACTATTCCAAAGGTGAAAGTTTACAGTATCGAATAACAATGCCAGCTGCTCTCTTGGTAACAAGCTCCACTTCTGATGGAGGAGGGATGAGAAGGTGGCAGCCTGGATGCCTAATGCTGTGGGACTGTTTCGGCGTCTGGGAGCTGCGGTCTAAAGGTGTCTGTGTCTCCAGGTGGCCCGGGAAACACCTCTGAGCCGTGAGAACCTGGGCACGGAGCATCTGCCTGGCCTTGGGGAAGAGCATCCACCTTCCTTGTGCCTCTGCCGTCTGAATGGTTGCTGGAAATATAAACCCTCTGCAGCTTGTTCAAGCTATAATCAAATAAAAAGGACGTAAGAGCATAGGGTGCAATAAGGGAAAAGCATTCAAACTGCATCATTTGGGGCTTGGCTGCTCCTCTAATAACTTTTGTCATGGGCATCAGGCTGTGGCTCATTTACAGCTGGATGAAGGCTTTTCTACTATGCCTGCTTTTTAAATCATTTCGGACTATTTCATTAAAATACTGATATTTATTTTTTTTAATCATTGCCAAAAAGCCTCTAAAATCAGACTAACAATACACATTTACAAGAGACATTCATCTCACTTTTTAATCTTGGGATCCTAGTTCTTCTTTAATCTTAATACTCCAGCTTTGTATTTGAGCTTTGTATTTGCATACAGAGTTTAAGCAAACAGCCAAGATATCAAAAGCACAGAAGCTCTAAGAACTGAGATGGTAAATAAGAAACATATATCATAATACCCAGGCATGACACTGGACATTTTGAAATACCATTCTGCTGAAGGAGATTTCACAGCACTGTTTCATTGACATCTGACTCCAAAATCTTTCATCATTTTGACATTACCAACTACATAATAAAACAGGCTCTTTTTTTTGTTTGATTTGTTTAGATACATAATTTATGATTTTATCAATAAAGGGTTATTTTTTTTTAACAAGCCATAGCCTCAGAAAGCTTTGTGCTGGCTTTTTTAAAGCATCAATGGCACTAAGATGTATCTATCTAGTACAACCACGGACCAGCCTTTCATATGTATTGTATATGTATGTGAATATAAATATACACATACAACTTTACTGTACTGATATTTTTTAAAAAATCTGAAGTGAACATTTCTTGGGATAAAAATGTATCGACACAACATAAATTACGTTTCTGAACCAAATGGAAGATGTCTCYTTCTTAAGGGAGCTGACAGTAGCAGGAAGGCAAAAAAGTTGAGTGCCAGAAATGGACGAATTTGTGGATATGTGTGTGTGCAAGGACTGGCAATGTGTCCTGTGCTTGTCAGGGGGGTGATGAGCAGAGGAGAGCCTTTAGCTGCACACCCCCTTCAACGGCCCCATCCTGCAGTGGCTCCACCACCCTCCATAGGTCCCTGCACTGGGGACACTGGGCAGCACCACAGGACGTGGCAGTGCCCTGCCCTGTCCCCCCTCATCCTCCTCCTCTACCTGCTAAGGGCAGGAAGAGTTAAACCTCAGCAATTCTTTCCCCCACACACGCTACTTCCTATTGCTGCTCGAATTGCTGGAGCTTTGTACATCTGGTTCAATTCATTCCCAACAATTCAGGTTCTCGTTTTTCCCCTCCCTTGGGGACACCTTTCCTGAGTCTTGCTGCGGAGCCTGACCCCGGTGCCAGCAGGATAGAGCCCCAGGAAGTCCCAACAGCCTCATCCCGACTGCGAATACCCAGCTGGGTTTTAAATGCATTGCATCAGAGAGCAGTAGGTCACCACATTAATCAGGAACTCTGAAATCCTCCGAGACACCTTGTTGGGAATGGTTACCGGGTTCTGGCTAGTCTTAAACATAATTTAAAAGACTTTGGGGTTATTTTAAGGCTTTTCCTTTCCTTCAGCCGTGTGTCTATGTAAATGTTCTCCTTCACTTCTCACTGCTGACTGCCTCTAACAGACATATTATTGTGCTTCTCTGGCCTACTTTGTTGCAGACAAAGTTTTGACTATCCGAGTTCTTTTTTATTCCATTTTACATTTTTAATGCTATGTTGTAAAACGTCCTTCCTCTTGAGCAGTAATAAAAACCTTTTTTTCCCCCTCCCCTCTTCAGATTTCTTTTATAACACATTCAGCATTTTCTGGGACATAATTAAAACATCAAACAGTTTTCCTGCTGGTTATGCTAAAATCTGAATGCTTGAGTCTGCTGGCATTATTGAAAATTAAAATGTACTATTCTTGAGTGTATTTAGGATGCCCTTAACTAACTATCAAAAATGGTTTTGTTCTGCTTTACATACAGAATATACCATATTGCTAAAATACCTGCATTAAATAATGTCTCTAATTGGTAGCATGAGGATACTCTTTAAAAGTATAAAATATGTATTTTTGTTCACTATTTTTCCTAGGCTAATGTGTCTAATTTTCCCATACAACTTTATCCCCAAGGAAAAATATAGATGGAAAGACCATTACCAATACATGAAGTTCAGTGGTTCTCTCTCTTTAGATGTAATTGCTATCAAGAAGGCTGGCAGCAGGGTAATTTTAGTTCAAATGAGTACATAGACTGAAAAAGGATAAATCAACCTTTGTAGGTCTGAAATTGGATCCCAGTGTGGGATTGTTCTAGCTAAGTGTACATCAGGTTCATAAAGTATATTTGCTAGAATGAAAAGCCCCTAAAATCCAAGGGCAGCCGTGAACCTGGGGCTGGAGGGGGAAGGTTTCAGGCCCTGCTACAAGACCTCCTTCCTCCTCCCTTTAGCTGGTAATGGCCTCAAATTACCTTCCTAAGCAGGCAATGATGGCTCAGTCCTGCTCCCATTCAAGGCAGTGGAAAGACTCCCACAGAACCCAAAATCCCTTTCTCAGGATGATTAATACCTTCGGTCCACATTCACAAAAGAGCCGAGAACAGAAGAACTGATTCCACCGGGAAGCAGAAAGGGGCACGTTCGCCAGAATTAGGCACCTCAATACCTTGTGTGTCTGGGTCCAGGGTCCCAGTAGCACTCGAGGGATGGGATATCAAAACCTACATATCTCTTTAAAACCTGTATCCTTGCAGTGAAATTAACTCTCAATAAAGCTTTTGTTTATTGCACAGATTTCTCTTTTCTGTGGCTGCCTTGGATATGGTGAACAATTTAAAAAAGCGAGATGGCTGATGCACAACACAGAATTTAGGTCACACCTTCATTTTGCACCATGTGGTGGTTCTTGTACATCTTTTGAGCCCCAATGCACACACATGTTGGACCAAATGCTGACAGATGTGTTCCCTGTGTGTGTGTGGATTCACACAAGCGGCTGTGAACCTGAGTCCCCCGCTCCTGCCACAGTTCTGGGACTGCAGTATTTCCCACCTTAGGTCAAGGAAAATCCCTTGTCCTAGGAAAAATCTAGAACAAAATACGTTATTGAAAGGGCAGGATAGCAGTCTCTGCATCCCAGGTCCGTCCTACACTGTGAGATGTAAGATCATGCTCACGCTTAAATTTGACCTGCCCGTTTTTTTGCTAAGGGCTCTGTTTTGGTCAGTAAAGTAACTCCAACTTTATAACTGTAAATTTTCAGCAGGACAGGGTTCTGTTTTCTCCACACTAAAGAGCATTTTATTAAAAGCATACATGTCCCAGCCAGCATCACTTATTCACCATGACTTGGAGAGCCAGGATGCCTGGGAGGCAGCAGGGCCTCTGCTGTGTGCAATGCCTTGCTGCTTCAGAGAAGATCCCTTGCCCTATGGTCCACACCTCTTCATCAAAGAATGAGTGTTGAATGGGAAATGTCATAGAGGATCAAATTTTAAAAAATCTTTGCTGTTCAGTTGCTTCTATAAAGAACCTGAATTTTACAGAAACAAATCAAACTGTAGATAAATGTTCCAAACAGTTTATGATGCAATTTCTCACACAACCTTTGAAAGCCATTCTGTGGACTGTGTTTTCTCCTTGAGTTATTTGAATCTAAAGATCTGGGTGTTGCATGTCATAGTCCATGGGCTATGTACAATTCACTTATCTTGAGGTTCAATATTCCAATTAATTGTAGATACTTAGGCAAATTCTAACCCATTCCCAAAAAGTCAATTGATAAAAGCATTCTTAGAAAAGTAGGCAGGTGACTACAAATCACAGTATATACGTGGCTCCTTCCCTGAAAAACAGCCTAATATTTATAGCCACTTCTCCTGGTTTTGAGGAGGATTTGTCTTGGACTTTCCCACTCCTGGTCTCAGCCACCCAATTAGCATGGACAAAATATCTTCTTAAAGGTTAAAGAGACTCTCCATAACCTCATATGTGCAGTGTGTCTGCTCCTTGACCTCAGCTCTCAACATTGTCCAAAGAGTTACTAGAGAGACAGAAATAATAATAAACACCCCCCCAAATGCAGAAGATTGCTGAACACATTTCTTAAGCCAAAGATTTCTGTCTTGCTACAGTATGCCAAAGTGAAAACACATCCAGGAGTTGTCCCTGGAGTCTCAAATCATTCTCTCATCACACTGGGTTCAAAGACAATGTGAGTTGTGTAGTGTAGCTGAAAGTATCTGCATAAAGCAATTCCTCTATGATGTTGTTTTGTTTCTGGCTTGCTTTTACCTGGGCTATCTGAAGACATTGTTTGAGGCTAAGGAAAAAAAGTGAATAATGGTTGGGCCTAAAGATCAAAAAATCAGGCTTATTTCCATAGTCGTTAGTAGCCAGTATCCCATGTGAATCTCCTCTTTTCTGAAGCTGCACTGAAATGCTGGGTGTATTAGGAAGGATTTCTTTTTATTTTTATTTTATTTCTCTAAGAGTTTGTTCTTCTTGATTTTTGAAGATGCTGAAAGCTTTTTGATGTCACAAAACCAATCATAAGAGGGAAAACACAAATTTAAATGTGAGATAAAAGTGGCTTTGCATGCATGCATAACAAGAAATCCATTGAACAAAACAAATTACTTACCACCTCCACAATAGCTCTCTGCCTCCAAGGGATGGGCTGGTTCACAATGAGGAGGTGACGGCAGTAAAGTCACTGTGATACTGTGATCAGAAAAGCTGCAGTAAGAAAAAAAAGTATATAGGGGAAAGCAAACTACAAAGAAAGGAGGGTGGAAAAAATGGATCACCATTCCCCTGGGACTCTGAGTGACTTTCAGTATTTCCCAAAAAGTTTCACTTCAAACGTTGCAAGGCCGAAGAGGTTTCTTGCTGCTTGTCACTTCAGGGAGCTGATGGAGGAAGGCAGAGGAAGGAGGATGGCTGAATTTTTCATTCAAATAACTTTGCTCCCATTTGGATATGCCTTGTCTGGAACCCCCGTTGATGACGATGAGGTGTGAATTTGCCTGATTTGGAGGGCAAGAGCGATCTCTTGGATCTGAGTTTGTTTTTAAGAGGTTTGTTTTGGTTTGATTTTGTCTCCATTTACAACTCTTTCTTTTACCATTTCCAAGCCATGAATGATGAGCACTGAGGGCTGAGGAAAGGCCAAGAGAGAGAGGGAGATGTAGTTATAAATTTCTCTTACTATTTTATGTTTCAGTGTTTGGGAACCATTTCAGACTGGTTAGCAAAAACTACTTTTCCCTCCAGACTGCCACTGCCAGTCTCGGATCGGTGGAGGTCATACTGGACACAATCCTCTAACGTGTTTTTTGACATTTATTTTTTTTCCCAGGGGAAAGCATTGGATTTTGGGAGCTGAAAGTCTGAGGATGCCTCAAAGGATACTGTATCTATTACAGAATAAGAATATCAAAGATACTTGATTTGTAGGACAGAAGTTGTATCTTCATTTGACCAGCTGTCATATCCAAAAAGCAAAGCGAAGAATTTCCTCAGTACAAATCCTCATCTATGCAGGTCTTATGCACCTTTTGTGCCTGAGATTTATCCTTGGTTCTTGATATCAAAAAAGTGGTTCTAAAGTGTGTTTATTATAACACCAAATTGAAAATTATAAATTCGAAGCAAATTTTATTTCAGAGATTCCCGATGTAGTTTTTGAGCTCTAATTTTACTGTCAGTCTGGAAAATATATCTCAAAGTGTATTTTGTCAGGAGAAAAATATATCTCAAGTATGTAGAGATTACACAGAATGGGTAACAGTGTTGGAAGAAGCCTGAAGGAGATTTAAGAAGCCTTCGGCTACTTTAAGTAAGCATCTCTCTGAAGAGCTGTTGCTTTTACAGGTGATTCTATGTCGTGAGGATCTGAAGAGCATTTCCATCACTGAGAGGAGCTGCAGAGAGTTATACAATAATCACCTGCAAATTTGACAAAGCAAAGTCAGGATCTTAATCTTGCAATTAATTTCCTTTGATATATTATCTGTCATATCCCCCTTCCCACACAACCTCTTTATACTGAGATGCAGATGACACACCACCTGTTCCCTTGACTGTTGAGACAGCTATTTCTTTCACCTTTCTCCCTCTCAGTCTCTTTCTCTTGTCTTTTTGTCTCCCTGGATTCTTCTGGTTGTTTCTTCCATCTCTTCCTCTTTTATGGCTCTTTCAAAGAGCCTGAAGAATCCTGATTGGTTCATCTTGACACAAAATACTGCAGCAGAAAGAGGGGGAGCCTGTGGTGAGGACTTTGGCCACATGGCCAACCCCGAGTGAGGGAGTCCCAGTGTGCTCCTTTAGGCACGGTTGGGCTGTGTTTTAAGCATAAGACCAAACTCTGCTCATTTCACTTTCAAAGAGCCTGAACAGGCCTTTGGGGAGCTCTGAAGTCCAGGGAAGGAGAAAGCTGGCATTCATGCTGCCTGCTGTGTGGAGAGGACAGGCTTGGCTCTGCACACATCTGCATGTCCATGTTTGCCACTCAGCTGCCCAGGGGAGCAAGCTGGACATGAGATCTGCACGGCACAGAAGAGCCCAGACCTGAATGATAATATTTATACAACCAGGCTTTTCATTACCTGCTCTGTCACTAGCTCTCTTTGGCTACCAGAAGCTCCAGAAGCCTAGGTTATAATTTGTTCAATTGAATGTCTTCTCACACCTTACCACATAGAGATGACTTACGCTTTCAAGTGTGATTCGCATGGCGTATCTGGCCCGTAATTTTAAATTGACACAAAAGTTTTTGATAGAGACTCCGAAGGCTACAAAACCAAGGTTTATTTATATCTCTCATAATCCCTGTGAAATCCTAGCAGTGGAGTCACAGTGTTTCGGTTCTTGTCTAACCAAGGCTCATTGATTTTTAAGCGCATAAATTCAGGAACTCTATAGACCTCGCCAAAGACAATACAGCAAGCAGCGCGGTTCAGAGGTCCCCCCAGGGAGGAGATGTGGTTGTAAACACTCGAAAATGTTTAAATCCAGTGAATGCTCTAGTTATATTTGGTAGGTCTGACGGGACAAGCAGTCCTAACAATCTGAAACACTGGACAGAATGGAAGGAACAAATTGCCAAAGATAACGAAAACCTCACAGCCCTTTTCGTGTCGCCTCTGCCAGGGCGTGGAGCTGTCATGGTCTTGGTCCTCCCAGAGATGTTCTTCCCTCCAGGCAGCTCTGATCCTAGGAAAGTGACAGACATCCTTTGCAGTGCAGGTTCACCTGATGGGAGACTCACACGTTGCATGAGGAGTGAGGAACACCTTCGCAGGGAGCAGAAGCACCGCGCTTTCATGCCGGGTCACAGCGACCTCGGACAGCAAAGCCCTCCACACGGGGCCTAACATCTTTGCCACTTCTAAAAGTCTCTTTGCAGCCACATGTTAAAGACAGGTTTAAATCGGTGTTTGTACAGACATGCTGAGGCAGAAAGAATAACTGACTTCCCTAGAAACTCAGGGGAAGCCTGCGACAGAAGAAAGGTTTGCTCTGGGCTTATCCACTCCTCAAGTTGGCACCCTTCCCCTGCATCTTCTCTCCTGGTAGTGACCAGTGCTGGGCTCCAGCCCCTCAGCTCCCACAGCTGCATTGCGTGGGGTAGGAATGAAGCCCTCTTAGGAGAGGAAATGGAAATCTGTGCAGAAAAATGTTTCACATTTCTAAAAACACGTCAATTCAAGAAGCCTCAGAATTCCTCTACAAAAAAAAAAAAGGTGTAGAACAAGGAGCAGATAATGTCCAAAGACATGCTGAATATAAGGGGATTGTAGTTCAAAACCAGGACTCTGAGGTTTGTGAGCAACAGACGTGAGTAGCAAAGAGACCAAAGAGGTTAGCGCTAGATAGATGGGTAAGGAGAACAAGAGCGCTCGCAAAAATACCAGGGGAGATGAAGTACTAGCAAGAAGTTGAATCCTTCCATAAACTGAGAGACTGAACTCTTTTGAAATCTGCCTTTAAATAAATATACAAACACAAAGTTTGAACAACTAGAAAACACTGGAGAGAAATAAACCTGTAGAAATAAAGGTAATGACAGAGAATGGGTAAGGGAATTTAGAGAAAATGTGAATATAAACAAATCAGCTTTCCACATTGCATAAAGCCCAGAACACTTAGGGAATTGAACAACAAATTTATTGTACCACCAACAATTATTTTTTGACAAATCATGGGAGATTCCCAGGGCCTGGAGCAAAGCAAATATTGTTCAGATTTTTCAGAAAAGAACTGAAGCATGATCCCAATAATTACCATCTCATACATCAGTTTTCTCTCCCTGGTAGCACAATAGCAAAAATAATTTCCTGAGACCTTTGGGGCTGACTTGCTCATTACCCACAGATGACCCAGCATAGTCCTACACAGTGCTAGTGCAGGGTTGACTGACAGCCATGGTCTCAACCAGGGGAAAGAAGAATGACTCACTGGGCTCCGATGATCCAGCAGCGTGTCTGGATCCCACAGTGCAAACCCACACAGAAAACACACAGGCTGAGACCAAACAAACACACCTCCAAACTATGAATTCTGCTAGTCCTCTGTTTAAGATAATTAGTGCTAATACTAATTTACCTGATCCTAAACTCAGYGATGCTGTGGAAAGCATTTACCTGTGTGGAGAACTCGTGAGGAAAGAATCCCCGCTCAGCCAAGCACTGTAGGGACAACCTGCACATCTCGCTCAGATCTCACATTCCTGGGAATGCATCAGGAAGGAATTCAGAGGAGATAAAAAACTTACAGATGGCCTAAAAAACAAACTCCACATTGTTAATATGATGAAAAAAATTAAGAGACAATGAGTAAGTAGCCACAGCTGCCATCAGGCTAATGCTTGTAGCTGTTTGTCCAGCCTCTGGGAAAGGGCTAAGACAAAATTCTTTTCCTTATTTCTTATTCCCACCCAAAGCCTGCTGGTTTTGACTTTGTGCAGGACATATATATTTCATCTATAATCATTATTTGTAGATATTTTTTAGGGCCAGGAGGGACCATTAGATCATCAGTTCTGGCCTCCTGCACAACACATGCCGTAGAATGTCATCCAAAAAGGTAATGAACTATTGACCTCGGCTGTGGAAGTGAAAGAGGGCTGAACCTGTGACTGTTTGGTTCTGTGACTTTTGGGGAGATCACAGATGTATTCTGACACTTCCTCATACAGATTCTGCAAGCTACTATCACATGGAAAATCCATATGATAAGAAATTCTCTTTTCAAAAAACCCCACTACTTGGAGAAAGAGAAGTGGGGAGGAAGCCCACAGGATAAATGAAAAAAAATTAGAGATTAGCTTTTTCCAAATTCCATATCAAGCTTTTTATTCTTGCCCTCTTCCTAGTTAACTTCCGTCAAAATAACCAGATGGAAATGTCGGGGAAGCTAAATGATAGTTTAGTCTCCAAAAGAGTGGGAGAAAAAGAACTTACTGAAATGTGTTTCTGCAGTAGACTTTATACATCGATTCAGTGTGATCTAATGTAAGTCAGGCTTTAACAAATATTTTTGCTCAACTTGGTTCCAGGATAAAATTGTAGAAGTTACTGAAAGGTGAAAAAAACCCTCAATCTATTCAACTTGAAAAAAAAAAAAAGACATTTAAGGGGGGTCTAACAGAAGTATACAAAAATCTTAGCTGAATGGATAATATCAATGCATGTTACTACTTTTGATACTGCACAGATGACAGGATCGGGGGCATAAATGGAAGTTCAAAAAACAAATTCAGAGGAGACATAAGGAAGTGCTTTGTCACTCAAAGAATAATAAATGTTTGGAATGGCCTACTGGGCAAGGTTGTTGAGGCAAAGACAGTGGGCTCGTTCAAGAAGCAATTAGATGCTATCCTGGGGGAAACGCTGTATTACAAGAGACAAGCATCAATGTGTTGAATGGCCTTTTCTCATTCCTAACATTTTCTATGTTCTTTTCTCCAGCTTGTACTCTTAAGGGTCTGCAGCCTCGGTGTATGATATCAAAACTGAAATCAGGCCCAGCAGTGTTCTCCACTAAACTGGGCCAAGAAGCATAATAAAGATTTGGCCTTGCTATAAAAATGTGCCGCGCTGTACTGTTACCCTGCTTATTCCATGCTGGCTTCTGGGCTTCTAATAAAGGAACAGGAGTTGGGCAAAGCACCCAGGGTTCAAAGATTTGTTTCACACTTGTGTCGAGTCCAGAGCGCACTTTCAAGAAACTGGGGCACCCTGCCCTTCAGGTGGGAGCACTTCAGAGGTGGGCCAGGACAATTCCAGCGCATGCAGGGCTCTTTGGATCCATCACAACCTAAACTCAGTATTCAAATGTACCTTTATTAGTAGTTATTAATATTTTTTTGAGAACTGCACTGTCTCTTTCAGCTTACCCATCCCTTCTAATGCTGTTTCTGCTCCCTCCAGGCACAGCACTGATCCTTTTCCCCCTCTTATCCCCTTTGCAAACATCAAAAGGGAGTGAAAGTCTGTATTTGTCCATCAGTGCATGCGGGGGCACCCACAGGACAGGTGAGTCTTTAGAAGGTTAAATAACACGCCCTGCATTGTGCCAAAATAGGTGCACAGCTCAGAGCCATCAGCTGAAATGCGGCAATTGCATCCCACCACCTTTCGGGAAAATCCCAGCTGCTTCCATGCTGAGGTCGCTGCGCACCCCCGTGCTCCTGGGGCAGCACAGAGGGGCCCACGGACCCACAGAGGCTCCAGCCGGGGGTCTCCCATCTGGGAGGTGTCAGGTTTGGCTGCTGATGGGCACAGAGCTGCTGGCACCCAGCTGAGCAAGCTGAAGTCCACTGAGAAGACAGCGGTGATTCAAGATACATCTTTGATTAACTGTATCGATCTGAGCGCGTCCAAAGACGGGCAACAGAGCAGCTGAAGGATCTGGAGCACAAGTTTGATGAGGAGCAGCTGAGGGAGCTGGGGGTGTTTAGCCTGGAGAAAAGGAGGCTCAGAGATGACTTTATCACTCCCTAAAACTGACTGCRAAGAAGTTGTAAGGACGTGGGGGTCGGTCTCTTCTCCAGGGTAACAAGCGACAGGATGAGAGGAAATGGCTTCTAGTCGCACCAGTGAAGATTTAGATTGGATATCAGGAAAAATTTCCTCGCTAGAATGGTTGTTAATCTTTGGAACAGGCTGCCCAGGGCAGTGGTGGAGTTACCATCCCTGGAGGTATTTAAAAGATGTGTAGATGTGGCACTTGGGGACATGGTTTAGTGGTGGACATGGCACTKCCAGGTTAGCACTTGGACTTGATGATCTTAGAGGTCTTTTCCAACCTAAGTGAATCTACAATTCTATGATTTATGGATTATGGAGGAAGATTCAAGGGCTTTCTGTAGCAGGCTGCATTGAGACACTACAGTAAAGATGGTTTCTAATCCCCTAAACTTACTGGGGATCCTACATGAAGTTGTAGACAGGCACAACTAGACAGTGAGGAAGTCCTCAAGAACATGAATTTTACTACACACACAGGACTATGTAGTTCTCATCAAGCATTTCACAGGCAACTCAGCAAAGAGGCATTTTAGGGAAATATTTAAAGAATGCTGCATTTGTAGCAGTGCTTTTTTGTATGGGAAATATTCACCACGTATAAGAYGCTGCACAGGAGAAAGTAATCGACTGCTTTGGGGGACAGGGGGTGGAAAATGTAYGGATGTGCAAGAAGCGCTCAGCTAAGAGAGCAGCTGAACAACTGGAGGAGAGGGATGGCAACCCCTCCCTGTCCAGCCRGGATGAAGAAGGAAGAAAAAAGCTTGAAAAGCCACCCTCACGCAGACACTGAGGCAGTGCCTAATTCAGGGCAACGCAAATAGAAGTTAAACTAATATAAATTGCTAAACAACTCACTGTCTGTCCTTTTTTCCCCTAAATCTTCTGCAAGTTGTTTCTTTTTTTTTTTTTTTTTATGTTATTATATTTTACTGGTGAAGGATTCTTATTCTTATGGTTCTAACCTTCATTACAGTGGCTTTGTGCCCCAGCACTCCAGGGAAAATGCATATTCAGAATAGTTTTGCAAGTGCTGCCGAAGCCATTTGATGTCTGCACCACTAGCTAAGTTATTTGCTAACAAACGTTGAGACTTTTTGCCCTTCCAAAAAAACTGTTTCACATGTGGTTTTTGGCTTCCTCTGCAGTGGCTCAGCAATATTATTTTATCCCAGCAAAGAGCATATTATTGTTTAATATCACTGCTATATTCCAGTATGTTCCCAAGATGATAAATGTTGGCACTGAAAAGAGGCAACTTTTTCAAACAATAAGTAATAAATTGTGGAAGGCTGAGGTAAATATTTTTCCATGTCCCCGAACAACTCTTGAGTACATTCCTGAGGAGTGTATTGACAGTAAAATGTTTGAGAACAAGAAAATTTGTTGGATCAGGTTGTGGTTGTTGTCCAACTCACRAAATATCATGAAAATTCCTAACTCTTTCTCCCATCTGTTCCAGCGTGTACTTCTGGGTACAGCTTTAACTAAAGCATTCAAAATGTCTACTATAGAAATTATGAATATGAATGAATTAGTGTGATAGAAGCAGTGTTCCAAGGCTTTAGACAAAAACAACCTGAAACACAAAGTTTGTCAGCTAGGTCCAGATGTCTTGGCAATGAATTATTCAAACACCTGGATTCACTGTGCCAGTGAGATCTGGAGTGCAATGGGCACCCCACCCGAGCAAGGACAAGAGATGTCCCCCGTGGGTTGCTGGGCTCTGAGAGTTGTTTGTGACCAAATCACAGATCACTGTTGATCACTATTGTCAGAAATTAACGACTGAAAATGTCACCTCAATATTCCAYTTGAAAACTATCCCTGCTAGCAGGCAGGATACAAAGGGAAAAAGATGACCAAAATCAGAATATTATTATCTAGTGTAACATTTTCCTGYAGGTAATGCCACTGCAACCATCCCCGTGTGCATCGCCTCCAACACCACCGTGTGACTGTCCAGCTCTACCCCTGTACATCCCTTTGAACCCCATCCTTACAGCTTCTGCCCTCAGGCTGGCATGCTCACCCAGGAGGAGTGTTCACTTAACCCACCAGGAGCCAGAGGRAAAAGGGCTGGTGACTGGGAGCACAGCTGCAGGTGCTGACCCCAGTCGCATCAAAATGAGCACCTCAGTATACCCAGAAAAGGCTACTTCATTATAATTTTTTTCGCACTGATTTCAAAGGATTTTTACAATTTTTAAATATTGAATATGGACATGTTCAACATCCTTCTGGGCCAATATCTGCCTGTTTAAATGGAAACTGCTAATCCCCTAACACTATAAGGAGAAGGCGTATTCAGTACACATACTCTGTACTTGAGACATAAATAATAAATGCAATTTAAACTGAAATTTGAGCAGACTTCCATTAAGTAACAGATCACTGTTGGATGGGCATGGTTTTTTATATCTGGCAGAGGGCTGTATCTCAGATATGTAGACATCATGTAGAGATGGGATATTTTGTATGAACATTAATAATGATGTTCCTACATCGCTCATGCTGTGGAAATGCTTCCTATTCATCTCATTATCTTCTGGTCCCACAATGGCAGCATGATGAGTGCAGAGAAATGAGTGAGAAGCCTTCTATGTCTTTGTGTGGTGGGCATAAAATGGTTGCAAACTAGATGAATGCTTAAATATATTATCTCTTTGACATTTCACACTACCCTTCTGGAAAGACCCCATATATTTAATATCAAAAGGGCAGAGACCACTTACCATGGGAGAAAAAGAGAATGACTGCTTTGTCCTGCTATCTGTATCCCAGGGAGCAGATCACAGAGGACCAAGATGGTTTCYCTCACGCCTTGAAAGGGGCTGATGAGAACCCAGAAGCACCTAGATAGAAGTCAGATCCGTTCACTCATATCAGTCCCAYAGATCTGCTCTAAATCTCTCTTCCCAGTCACCTCCTCCAGGGTTAAAAAGATGGCACAGCAGAGTGTGCCAGAGAGGTTGTTCTGAGTTATTGTTGTGTATCTTTCAGTGGTCGTTGCTGTCTTCATAACCCTCATTTCAATATAAATCACTTCTGTTTTCACATTTTCTCCCAGACTAGTTCCACATCCCAAGGACCATTCCCATGAGTACCAGTTGAATTTGGCCTCCCCATCTCTTCTCTAACAACCCTTCACAACATTGGTAAAAGCTTCAGCACTCACTGAAAGCATCAAAGGGCCTATTCTCATCTTTCATGGAATCTAATAAGAATGGTGGGGCTATATATTCACAGAGCTGGCACTGCTTCTCTGCACGTCCTTTAAAAGCTGCAGGAGTCTCCATGTGGGAGAATGGCAGTAACAGCACTGGCCTGCCAACCATGGAGGCTACAACACAGAATCCCTTAAAAGAATTGTTGAAGTCCAGAGCAGTGGATGCATGCAAACCACTTTSCAGGAAGGTAAGAGGGGCACAGACTCATGGAGAGGAGAGCAATGTGCCTGCAGGTAGCTAGGCTGCCGCCCCAGCCTGCAGCCCCAAAGTACAAAGGATGACAGGACTGCAAACATGAATATCCCAAACTTCACCAATCTAATTTACATCAGTGGACAACTTCTTGTACAGACTAATCTCTGGGATATGCCTCCTTTCTGCATTCTATTAGCAGAACTATAAATATTTAATTTTAAATATAAGACACTAATAAGCATCTTAAATAAACGAAGACTGTGATAGATTGGCAGACTGCCACATTCATCTCCACTTTATATAGTGTCTCCTTCTTGTCTTGAACTGCTAGATGACATTCTTCTGATGGAATTAATTGGCCTCTTTCTTGCCCCATGCTATTTCTGGTTTAATTATCTTGCAGTTTGGCCCGTGGATGATGTTATTCTTGCCACTGCTCTTTTGCTTTCAAAGTCCTCTGTTGGTGCAGGGTGTTTTCTGAATTCAGTTACATTTTCCTCTTACGAGTTCCTGACCAATATTTTGCTCCATTTTCTGCAGAAAGAGCAATTTAGATCCTAACACAAAGTAAGCTGTGATCAAAATCCACTGGCTTCAACAGCTGATAGATCAGCTTTTCACACCTGCCACGTGCCTCAGCGGTCATGAGACAGAAATGTGCTTTGGAAAATGAAGTTGCACATGTGAGAAAGAAGAGATGACAAGACTGATTGGAAGAAAAGAAAATGAGAATCTGTTTTCTCAGGAAATTACAGCTTGACCTCAGGTTAGTGAGATATTTCCATTGACTTCATGGCTTTTGCTTTGCAGATATATCAGATATGAGATCTATCCAGTGAAGTACATTCCCTTGTAATTACAGAACTACCAAAGTGCAAAAAGTTACAAAAGAGATGAAATGCATTTTAGAATTAGACAATGGGGTATGGTTAATTTTTGCATTTCTCCATATACCCACTGACATTTTTCATTTGGGTATTTTAAATTGTTAAGAAGAAAATTAAAAATTAAGGAGGAGGAACATTCCTGGATAGAAAAGAGGAAGAAAAAGGAAAGTTCATCTTACAAGTAAGCACTCTTTCCTGGTAAACAGAGGGGTAAAAGGATAATGCGCTGAGAAAATATGAAAGCCATTCCTGAGAAATTTCTTAGCCATGGAAGAGCACAATGGCAGGTTAAAGTAAACCCAAACCCAGCCCCAAACCTCAATTTTCATATTTTTCTCTTTTTGGGAGGCTTTCATATTTCACTCTTTGTCACAGCTGGTACCCAGTTTTTCCCATACTGTGACTTATTGCCCAGTTTACATGCCCAGCCAGTGCTTTCTATATGGCCTGTCACAGCTGGTTCACTCTGTTTCTGGGAGCCAAGTCTTAGCAAAGCTGGGGAACATGCTCCTAGRTGAAGAAATATTCCTGTGCCACAAACCAGGCACTGCAGCTACGCTTGAGACCAGCCATGGACACACACTGCACAGGCAGTGGCATTTATAGGATTGTTAACTGTCGAAGAGATGTGAGGCTCACCCCTGTAACAGTATTTCCTTTGCCTTCAAAAAGCACTTCTCTGAAGTGCCCGGAGACATCCTGTCTTAGGGGTTATTCCCAGTTAAGATAAACCAAGGGAAAATGTGTGGCTGCTGTCAAAAGAAGAATAATGTTAGTGCTTACAAAAGCTCCCCTTCACATAGGAACACCGCACCGCTATGCATAACCTCTGTGTTTGATTTCTCTGTCATATTTTCTCGCACTGGAGATGGTCCCAAAGCAAACCTCTGAATGCAAGCACAGAACATGATTAAGAATCAAAGCCTAGAACACCAGAACATATGTTTGGCTTCTTGCTCGTATCTTTATAGAGGTCCAGCCAAAAGCCTTAGTACAAACATCCTTGAATATTTGTATGTTTCGCACAATAGGCCAAAATATTAATCCTTTCTACTATTAACCTTTTGCTGGCTAAAACTTTGATGCAAATCTAGTAATTGCCATTGATTCAGCAGGGGAGAGAAGCCCCGTTTAACCCTAATACAAGTCTAGCTCAGCCTTGTTTATCCCCCAGATATTCTGACTGCCCCTTCAAGGCACAAGAACATTATTTAACATTATTGAATCCCTGAGGTGGGTTCCCAAATGTTCAGGTGCTTAGACAAAAATCTGGGAGTGTAGGTCTTCATGGTATGGACACAGCATGCTTACCTCAAGAGGACCAGATGCACTGATTTCCATTGGAAGCTCTTGGTCTCTGGCTAAGATAAAAGTAAAGGAAAATTTCTCATGTTAAGCTGGTTTACTCCTAGCAATAATAAAATCGGATATCATGTGAGACAATCACCTTAGCAAGAAGGCCTTCAGTATGACTAAAGACCTATGCATGTATCTTCCTAACCTAGAATGAGAGGAAAGTCAAACTTACCTGCAAATTCCACAGCYGGAGGTGTGACATCATTGGATACCTCAGACAACCTGGACTTTGCCTCCATCTGTCTTATGTGTGTGACTCTTCAGATTCCACTGAAGGTTTCTGATCTCCCAGTCCTGCAGTTTTCTTAGACACATCTCAGCAGCCTGTTGACCTCCCACACAGGTCAGGACAAAGTGTCAAATAAGTGCTTTTTGGCATAAATCAAGCTTCTTCTCAGGCTCGGGTATTCACTGTCTTTTCCTCCTGGCGGTTGTTTCTGACAATCTCGCTAGGTGAATTAGTGAATGTCACACTTCTAGAGCTATTTTTCCACCAGCCAYGGCACTGCAGAATAAGAAAATTATAAAGCTATTAGAAAGCATCCAAAGGAGGGCTGWGAGGATGGTGAAGGGTCTGCAGGGGAAGCCATGTGAGGAGCAGCCAAGGGCACTTTGTTCAGCTGGAGGAAACTGAGGTGAGACCTCATGGGAATCTGCAATTTCCTCATGAAGGGAAGAGGAGGGACAGGTACCAATCTCTTCTTTGTGGTGACCAGTGACAGGATCCGAGGGAATGGCCTGAAGTTTTGTCAGGGGAGGTTTAGGTCGGATATTTCCAAAAGGCTCTTCACCCAGAGGGTGGTTGGGCACTGAACAGGCTCCCCAGGGCAGTGGTCACTGCACCAAGCCTCACAGAGTTCAAGAAGCTTTTGGACAACGCTCTCAGACACATGCTGTGACTCTTGGGGTGGTCCTGTGCAGTGCCGGGAGTTGGACCTTGATGATCCGTGTGGCTCCTTTCCAACTCAGCATATTCTGTGATACTATGTAAGACTAGAAACTACTCAAACTACTACAAAGTATCTGAAATCCACCCCGGATGCCATGTATGTATGATAAAGGGGATAATTTAGCATATTGTCCTCAATCCCAGTGAAAATAAAATTATTTAAGACAGAAAAGATGAAACAAAAAAATCATTTAAGTGTTACTCCAGAAACTTTCAGCATGGAACATCTTAATCATGCTCATTAATCAAACCCCAAATAAAATCATCTGTCTTCTAAAGTGAGAACAGAAAAAATTAGGACAACATATGTCTGAAAAAAAGTTAGACTTTTTTATTCCAGGAGAACTCAACTAAAAGCTCCCTCCATTCTGGCACCTGGGTTTCGTTTCATAATAGCTTCGGTCCATTGTTCCTTATTATCAGAGCTGACTATGTTCAAGCTAAGGCAGATCTTGTTCCTAAATTTATGTCTCTGTGTGTGACCACTACAATATGTGTTTTGTATGCTTTTTCCTGAAAGCCTAATATAGTGATACCTGTGACACGGCTTGGACTCCCCCTTTCATGTATATTACCAACTCGAACTGCAACCTGCTGGTAGATTTTTCTTAAACTCTAAAATGAGGGTCTAACCTTCTCTTCTTTTTCTTTTTCTTCTCTGTTACCTATAATCTTGATTTGACTCACACAAAAGTGACACAGTGGGAAATCCACTCAAGAAGACTTTGACAACTAACAATGGAAACCTACCTACACGAAAGTTGACTGGTGGCGTTTATAGTGAAAAAATGTATTCAAGTTTAAAGATGTCATCTGTGTTAACTGATCCGTGTTGGTTTTGTGTGTTTTTGTCAAAAGAAATGTGCTGCGGAGTCACCTCTGCTAGGGTAAAGAAAACTAGCCAGAACAACATCACCACTAAAAATAGACAGGTATATTCAGAAGAAAAAAAAAAAAAAAAATCCCTACAAAATATTGAAGTTTGGGTAAATACAATTTTTAGGTTGGACCAAATCCAAAGGACTTATATTAAATAGTAAAACTTTTCATATTTAAATACAACTAACATATAGAATTATTTATACTTCTCTTTGTTTTGTCTTCTCTGACACAAAAAAAATGTGTTATTTTATGCAGCAAAAAAATTGTGTTAAATGTGCCTCATGGATTCAATTAAAACAAGATCACTGTACATTTTTCAGTAGTAGCTACCAATTGTTTTGGCTTTGGTTTTAGAGTTGAAGTTGAGACATTTTACACTGATTCCTGTCCTCCTGGAATGAATTCTTGCTGTCAAACAGCTTCCCTCATCAAGTGGGACACCCGAGGCCATGAGGTGCCATTGGAAATCTCGAACACTTAATCCCAGAAAAGAGAAGGGGTGTGAGTACAAAGTTCAAAGGTGCCAATACCCAAGCAAAAGGTCTTGACTGAACCTATGAGGGTATTACAGTCATTTGTATTGTACAACCAGTCCTCATGTCCTCTTCCATGTTACCCGGCCTGCCCTACCAGGCCAGACCTTGTCGTTGGACACAGCTGCCTTGAAGCAGTTTGTCTCGGTGTTATATTCACTGCCAACAGACTCTTTTGATGTAGAACATATCAGACATTCCACATATGTGAAACTCAACCCAAAAATGGTCTTTTGGGCCACGTTACAAATGTGTGACGTGGAGACCATGACATTACTGTGCCATCCCTGTGAAATGCAGGACAACGGGTAAACCTGGTGGCTCTTGGAAGAAACCTGAGGTTACAAACGCTGTGCAAAGTGTGAATGGAACAGAAAGGATCTGAAGGAAGGAGGCAGAGAGTCTGCTGCATCATTCAGTTCATTTACCCAGGTCAGAGTAGCCTGCAGAAAGAACAAAGCTCAGAGGGGTCTGTACTGTTGTGCATGCTGCAGGTGTTCTCTAGCTAAACAGAAGGCTTTAATGAGTGAGCAGATTTGTAGATGGCAGATCTTTCCAACCTGTGTATTGCCTATACCTTAAAGATGTCTATTAATTTAAATTCACTGAAAAATTTAAAGAGGTTGAAGCAAAGAAAAATATAATTTCTTAAATAATTTGAAGTGAAGCCACTTTGTTCAGTGGTTTTTCACTAGTACAAGTTCTTTGTCATCCCTCATGATGCAGAGCAGGAAAATTCATAAAAGCAAGACTCTTTACTGCTTTAGCAAAATTCATGCAGTAAACAGGGAACTAAATTACACTGTTGGTGCAACAAGAAGTATCCCAGAAAATCCAGTGAGAAACATACACTTTGGGATGAGTGACTGGAGAAGGAATTTCATCTCCTGCCACTGTGGCAACACTGATTCTGCTGTGGAGGTTCTGAACATGCTTACTGCAGAGAACATGAGCTGTGCCAGAGAGTGTGTCTCATGACTGCGTCTTTGTTACTATCATTTTAGGGCCAGGTAAAGTGAGGGACTTGGTCAATGCACATCCCAGACTGCTAGGAATGCAATTTGTGCATCTTGTTGTGTTTCAGACATTAACAGACATTTTCTGGTATGCTCCCTCACACACAGCACACCTTCCCCACATGGACCCCCCACCTCGGCCCAGACAAGGACTATAGCAGGACCACAGCTCCTGTGTCACCCACCTGATTTCTCCCACAGCTTTGCTGCCAGGCAAATCTCAGCATCAGACCTCCACAAGATGACAGCTGGCTAAAACCTCCAACAAGATAACCCCCAAAAGTTGTGGGATTAAACAAAACAAACCAAAACACCTTTAAATTTTACTTTAGAGAGGATGTGTTCAAGTTCAGGTGGGGGTTATTGTGTYTCAGCTTGCCACTGGGCAGTCAGGGTAATTGACCCAGCAATACCTGCCCAGAGGAAGAGACAATGTTTGAAATTCCTGTTAGAAACAATTATCTACTTGACTTTAAAGAATGGGTCTTTCTGCTTTTATTTTTTTTTAGGAGGGCATAAAAAAAAACAAACCCAAAACGGAAAGGCTCTCAACTCTTTGAAGGTCCTGTTTGTGCTGAAACAGACTCTGTGAATTGGTAATTGGCCTCGCAGAGCCCAGGGGATGTGAGGCTGAGGCAGCTTGGCAGGCGGCACCGCTGCCACGCTCAGCACTTCTGCAGCCACCCGCTGACCCTGCATGGCTGTGGGGTCCTTGCTGCAGCGGGACATGCCACAGTCCCCATCCCACAACCTGCACTCAGCACCCTCCTTGCTCAACCTCCCCTGCTTCCCTGAGCCTTCTGAAATGCTCCCATCCCTTTACTCCACTGCAAAAGGCTGGAGAAGGGTTCCCAGGGAGATGTGGCTGCCCCAAGGCTGTTGGTGGACAAAGCACCCAGGTCCCTGTGTTGCTGGAGATCATGGCCCCTCACAAGGGCAAAGTGGGCAGGCACCTGACTCTGGACAGACAAAACCAGAAGCAAAACAGCAAAGCCACAAACGTATAACTTTTCTGTTCTACAGCATTTCAACTGTTTCCTGTTAAACTGCTGCCTTTCAGCCAGGGCAGGGCTGGCTCTCCTTCAGGTGAAGAGGGGAGAGGTGGCCTRCTGGATGCACAGGGACAGCTGAAGCTGCTGGCTGAGGAATTAGAGAATCACAGAATATGCTGATTTGGAAGGGACTCACAAGGATCATCGAGTCCAACTCCTGGTCCTGCACAGGACACCCCAAGAGTCACACCATGTGCCCGAGAGCACTGTCCAAATGCTTCCCGAACTCTGTCAGGCTGRTGCTGTGACCACTGCCCTGGGGTGAAGAACCTTTTGCTAATATCCAACCCAAACCTCCCTTGACACAACTTCAGGCCATTCCCTGAGGTCCTGTCATTGTCACCACAGAGAAGAGATCAGTGTCTGCTCTTCCTCTTCACCTCACGAAGAAGTTGTAACCGCAATGAGGTCTCCCCTCAGTCTCCTCTTCTCCAGCTGAACAAAGTGACCTCAGCCATTCCTCAAACAGCTTCCCCTCAAGGCCCTCGTTCAGGTTTTCCTGTGCTGCTGACCTAACTGGGAGGCAATCCCTGCACACAGACACACATGGACAGGTAGCAAATTTCACTCCTCCTCTATAAGCACTGTCACCTGAGCACAAGTATGCAAAGCCCAGGTTTTATATTTGTCCCTTTCACCCTCATAAGCACATGGATTAGAAACAAAGAACGATCTTCAGCAAGACCATGAGTGTTTCATGGGCAGCCACTTCGTGTCCCTGCTCAGTCAGGAGAGGAGACACTGGCTGGTCCCAGCAGTGTCCCTGGAGCTTCTCTGGAAGGGAAGGCTCATTGTGAGCCTGGAAATGGTGCACAGGATCATCCCACTGGAACCCTGCTCCTGCTTCCCCTCTGGGGCCACGGGTGAAGCCAAGCCCAGGGTGTGAATGTGCACACAYGGGAGCTGGGTGACACTTGTGGCTGTGCACTGAGTGGGGGACTTCAACTCTGCTGCTCCCAGGGAATTCAAACCGTTAGTAAAAAAGAACTAAGCCCCGCTGATATCTTTGCTTTAAAAATCAAAACAACAATAACAAAAAGACCAGTCAGGTTAATTACACTAGAGCAGGGATGAATCTGTAAGATATAAATACATTTCCACGAACATTAAAAGCAAACCCCTCTCTAAAGTGTTTTTCTTTCACAAGCAAGCAAGAAGTCGCACTGGATAAAACAAACTTTGCTTATTTTAGTTTCGACTCAATTACCTGTTAATGGAAAAAATCTGGCACCACCAATAATAAGGCAGGAATGAGATCACTGTTCTGGAGGCCTGGCTTGTCAGGGAAGCTTGCAACAAGAAGTGCATTTATCTGCCTTTCTATAACCCTTTTCAAGCACTCTGTCAGGGAGCCCAAACTGAACAGCCAGTTTAGGAGGAACTTGGAACCYGCTCCAGGCCCCCTCGGCCCTCTGGGAAAAGGAAAATTATTGTTGGCAAGTCTGCCTGGCTCCAGAAGTTGATCCAGTGCCCCCCACTTGCCCATGCAGCAGCAGACAGAGCTAAGAATTTTGTTATAATTAAATAACAGTGTGCTGATTGGTTGCTGGAGGTGGTCTTGAAACTGGTGTTTAAGGCAGTGGAGAACAACGGTTACTATTCATAGAAAAAGCAGAGTCTTAAAATCCATCTGTTTCGTTCCAAATTTAGGCCAAAAAAATGCTCACTCACTGTCTTTAAAAATACCACCTGCTTAGCTATTTTGTATAATGTGCCATTATATAAGTTTGAAGAAGGAGCAGGCAGGGAGGCAGTGGGGGCTGAGGAGGGGTGGGTGGAACAGATTAAAAAGATATAGTTAGATCCAAAAATACCCCAGCAGCATATTTAAAAGGAAACACAAAATAAGGGAGCAAAGGAGACAATTTCTGATGAAGATTAAAACCAGGGTGTTTGCTAGTGCCTGGGAATCAGCTACTACAAATGGGCTTGTTTGCAAATAAGATAATAATCCTTTTTCTCTCTTTTTTGGAAAAACCCCCACCCTTCTTGCTTTGTGTACCCAATTCCAGTCTTCCCCATGCTACAGAGCTGTGGAAACACCCTGAAACCTTCCCAGCCTGTAGACTGTTCCACGCCAGGGCATCACAAGCCCCTGCCAGCAGGTACCTCCCAAACAGGGCTGTGCTTCCCATCAGTGAGCTGGTGCCAGCAGCTAAGTAGAAGGAATGAGACAAGGAGCTGGTAACCTCACGGCATCTACTTTCCCAGAGCAGCTTTGCTCTGTGAGCAGCAGCATTAGCAGGGCCTGCTGTCCTGCAGATGTGTCTCTTGCCTCCTCACTGTCCTTCCCCTCCTCTCGCTTCCCCGCTGCAATCTTACATAATATTACATATTGCAGCTGCAGTATTTCCAGCTTTCCCTATACCCTTAACTCTCTCCCTTGTTCCCTCCAACATCCCAATGCTGTCCATGTCTCCTACCTAATCTTCTCGGCCTG
This sequence comes from Amblyornis subalaris, assembly GCA_018881555.1. Taxonomy (NCBI): domain Eukaryota; kingdom Metazoa; phylum Chordata; class Aves; order Passeriformes; family Ptilonorhynchidae; genus Amblyornis; species Amblyornis subalaris. Next base: position 1,883,649 of record JACAXG010000132.1, on the reverse strand, counting down.
CCAGCTGGGCAGGGGAGCGCAGATGCTGGTCCAGAAGTGGACGTGTGATAATTGGCCATCTGGATGCTGCCAGAGAGAATGGATAACAGCTGAGCTCTCCCTGCCTTTTCTTCAGCAGCGGATCTGGAAAGCCTCTCTTCTCAGGGCCGGCAGAGATTTCCCTGGAACTCAGAGGGACTTTATCATCTCTGAGAGTTTGACTGCCGCCGTCAAATCTGGTTCAAAATGCCAGAGTGTTCAAGAATTATCAGGAGAGGGTCAAGCAGCTGGACAGAGCATGACTTCATGTTCTCCACTGCCTTACAGGTCCAGACTAACATCCCCCCATCCAAAATTTTAAAGCATTTCCAACCTCAGAAAAAGAGCAACTCCTTGAACAGGGATSAAAGTCATGAGTTAATATTTTTGATTGATCCCAGAAGAAAATCAGTCTAGGGGTTGGAAGACTACAGTTCCCAAAGGGTTCTTAAATGGGTTGGTGACATTATTGACAATGATGGGTGCTTGGAATGAAATCACTTGTAGCTGATCTGCCTCAAAAGTCTTGAGATGTTTTCCAAGGACATCTTAAAATGAACACCAAAGTAACTGCCTATCCTTGCTTTAAAATATAGCAATTGCTACAATCTCTGATCAAATTTGAATATTCAGAGTTTTAAGGCTCCAAGAGCTTTAGGCTTCCTGTCCAACAAAGACCACTGAAGATCAGTCTTGGTCCTGTACTGAATTTAGTCTTCAGCTGGAGAATCTCTCACAAAACAGCATCCAAAACCTTTGCCCAGAGTCTTCGGTGGTAAAGCACTCCTATGTGTGTATGTCAGATATAGCTGGGCAGCTCTGTCACACAAGACGTTTATTATTATTTATTATTATTAATATTATTAGCTTTCATGATTGTTGCAATGGCCTATGCAACTATTTTACTGTAAACTCTCTTTACGTCTCTTTTATAGACTAATGAAATGAACAGGACTCTAAAGATTGCTCTTTTTTCCCCGCCTTTCCATTTTTTTCTTTTAAGCAGAGCATAAAACCATGTGGCACTGCTTTATTGAGTCAGCAGTTGCTTAAACTTTTTAAAATTCCATACACTAAGTGAAAAATGAGATTTGCAAAACTAATGGAAAATAAATGTCTCCCGAACATGCAATACATTGACTTGCTTCCTTGCCTTAGTCCATAAAAACAGATGGAAGCAATAGCTACGGTGAATTACCTACTGTACGTAGGGCCCTCTGCTGTCCCGTGGCAGCCCCGTAGGAGGACAGAATGTGCCAGTTTGTCACCACCCCTCTTTGCTGGTTGCCCTTACTGGTGTGGATCTGGGCGTGGACACAGTGATCAGCCGGTTGCTCACCCTATTTTACACCTACAGTGTATGGGAAGGGCTGTCTTTCCACCATATTTCCAGTGCACCTGGACTGATGGGGTCGATAACTCGTGGGCACAAAGGGAGTACGTATAAATAATGGCAATTTGCTTCCAGCTTGACCCAGCCCAGTTCCTCTAAGCAAGGGAAATTTGGAGGCAAATCTGAAGGCATAATGCCTCTAAGGGACACAGCCAAAGCACAACCTACAGGAAACACAAGCAGTTGCTTTCCCAGGAATATACAATTGTTTTCCACAGCAAACAAGTTCCCAGCACGAGTTATCCTCCACTCTGTGGATAGGTCTGTTCAGTATCCTTGGAACACATGCCTCTCTCACCACACACACAGAAGGAAAACTAATTTGTACAGGAACGGTGGTTTTGGACTCTGCTTTCTGAAGTTTGCCTAATAAAGCAGTGAGCAAAGAATCAGTACTTTCCTGAATATATGAATCATACCTTGATGGTGTCTACTTTGAATCAAGGCATTCAAAGATCTCCCTGGAGCACTATTCCTTACTTTAGAAGAGAGCAGCTATCCCCAGCAGAGATGCAGCACATGTGTCTGGCTGATGGAYGGCCATGCTCTAGCAAGAGTCAAAACACTTAGGAAAAAAGAAAAAAAAATTCCCTAGAAACCTTAACTAGCCAGAGAGTAATTTGAGCATTGCGTTCCATTTACTGGCTACCAGCAACAGCAAAATTTGGCATCTCCCACGAAGGCTTTGCAGCAATATCCTTCTCCCTGTCACAGAGCCCTGTCCCGCCCATGCTGCCCATGTGCCTTTTGGGGGTGGCAACGGGACAAGTTCTGCTGAAGTCCAGGGCAGCATCGTGTCAGACCTCAACAAAAACACCACCAGGCCTTGGTTTAAGAGAGATAAATGGAGCCTGGTAAAAAAATTCACCATGACTTAATCCTTCTAACAGGACATAAGAAGCAATATTCATTTATATTGCCCTTTATTAACACATTTGAACARCAAAAAAAAAGGCTTCTGGCTTGTAAACTAATAATTAAATATTAGCAATTTAAAGTACCATATATTGTTTAAACACTATCTAGTACTTCACCCAGTGCCTCCCAGCCTCTCACAAAGGAAATTTCTTCTGCAGCAAATGAACAGTTTGCCATCAGTTTTGGTTTTACTGGACCTGGCAGGAAGGGACAGCACCATCCCAGTGCTGGGCTTACCAAACCAGCCTGTTCCCAGGTCTCTGCTGAACACTCACCCTTCCTGCAGAGCCTGCCAAGACCAACCCAAGAGAAGTGCAGTACCTGAGCAATGCACCTGCACCACGGCAGGGAACAAGCCTGCTCTGAGACCTTCACACTCCATTGTCCTCAAGTGCCATTATGGGAAATACTATGGCTGACATTTTCCAAGATGACTGGGGCTATGGTGACATCCACTTGCGATAGCTTCCCGGAAATTATGAASTTTAAATCCCCACTTATTTAAAAAAAACCCAAACAAATCAACCATGTAATAAAAACCCTTGTGTGTAAATTCAGTCCCATCCTACAGCACCTGCAGGCATTGCTGTCAGGTGGATGCTGGGTGCTTGGCACTGAGAGAAGGCAGTGCTGCAAGGGCTCATTGCATTAAAAAAAACCCAAATATATGCAAAACTGGACTCAAATCTGTCCAGGAGATAAAGCTTAATGTCAGCAGAAGGACTTTACTAATTAGGGCTACCTGGGCTCTCCTGTGTGACCTTCATAGTGCACCAGCCCTGTGCTGTGGGATCACCAGGTTGAACAGAAATATATTAAAATTAAAGGTATCACCAGCCCCCAGTCAGGCTCGTTTCACATGGAAGGACATTCCCTTAGCTCACATGCTATCTGTCTTTTGCCAAATCATGTGCCATTTGCTTTAAATAAAAAGGACTTTCAATCAGTTCTACTCACGCGAAAGTGTGCTGAGCAGGGAGAGGGCCAGTGCAAATGCATTCCATGGGAACGCAAAGAAAACGGGATTTCTCACAACTAGAGCTGGCTGCAATTTGCCACAATTTTCACACATTTTTTTTCCAGGAAGTTTTCCACTCCGCCTGTAAATCTTTCCGGCCAGATAAAATGYAGTCAACGCATAAATGAGTTGACAAGTCATTCTCTGCACATACTAAGTTGCTTTTATTAATCCAGAACTGCATGCTACAGATACTGTACAGCATGAACATTTATTCATTACAAAAAATGGCTTCCAAACCATTAAAAATGAAAATCGGAATAAGAGCATAAAACGGAACAGTAACATCACAACTGTTAGGAAACATTCAAAGTATTCACAAAAAATGTTATAGTTAGCATCTTAATAAACCAGAGAAAAATCTGAGACAGTTTTACAATCGCTTCATGTCAACTACAATGGCACTGAATGAACAGATGAACAATTTTTCAGCTTTATACAGCGTTTTTTGCAACATCAACATGCCTAGGTTTTTTTTTTTGTTTTAAGTTTGCTACCTACCTGTATGTAGTAAGTGTACATAAAAGTGGCAGTCTGATTTTCCTTTTATGAATAATCTAATATACAGAATTTGGCCCTTAAGGGTTTATACCTCTTCATTTTAAATGCTTTCCGGACAATCTGCTACCAAACACGTCTGTTATAGGTGACATTAAAACTACATACATATCTACCTATGTAACATCACAGCAAAACAGGATGAACAAAAAAATTACAGCATTAAAAAAAAAATAATAAAGTTGTCGGGAGAAAGTTAAAAGTCACTGAGAATTTTGGCACATAAAAATTTTGCACACAGCCTACAGTCCTAATGTCGCAGGGGATTCAGCTGCAGTTCTGAACAGGAGACACTTGGACCTTGCTATTTTTCAAACAGCATTGCTAAAAATTCCCTTGCTAAATTTTCAAGTCTTTTCGTGTGTAATGGCTTTTAAAGCAATTTTATTTTTTTACACTATTGTTCCTTGAAAAAATGCATTTGCGAATGTCCATTTGGTGGCAACTGTATTTCATATAGCAAAAAAAAAAAAAAAAAAAAAAAAAAAAATCACGAAAAGAAATCAAAAACAAAATCCCGGAAAAAATATATATATACACATTTATATATAAACTTAAAAACCTTGTACAAATGAGTTGTTATATATAAGATGCTTACACTAAAGGAAAAAAAAACCCTTTATACAATGTTTCAAGGAAAAAAAAGGAAGAAAAAAACATTTAAAAAGGGACAACATACAGATACAACAAGCAATTTCTAAAGCAATAAATACTACTGGTCCAATAGCGTTGTGATACTTTTAATTGTTGAGTAGCGTCCCCTCCCCCAAAAAGAACAACACCATGGAACAAGGTATATTAACACATTTTTTTAACCCTTTGTTTCTGTACATTTAAACAATAACAAGTAACATCACAATAAAGGTTGTTTCACACAAGGAAGAAAAAAAAAAGAAGTAGTAGCGGCACCGCATTCGTTGTGCCCTTAAAGGTTTAAAAACCAGATGTAAAATGATTGGTTCGCAAGCTCGTATTTAATACAAATAATAAAGAACCAATGCCTCCGGCAAGGGCTGCTTCAAAATTGCTTCTTTTTTTTTTTTAATTTTTAAAATCAGTCTTTAAAACTAAGCTATTGGAACTACATAACAATTATGTATATATATATATTTTTTAAACGCTACAAAGACTTTAAACAGCTGTTGATAAAAATTTTGGCAGAATCATGAGGCTTTTCTCATCTACATATTTAAAAAGGAGAAATTGAAATAAGAATGGGTCAAATATTGACCAATGAACTCGATAAAACATCAACTAATGTAGCCACATGGCACAAATTAAAAATGAAACCGAGAAACGACGACAAACAGCGGACAACGAGGAGAAGGAAAAAAAAAAAAGAAAGAAAAGGAAAAAAAAAAAAAACAAACAAAAACCCCAAATACCAAGAGAATTCAATCCCCCCGAAAGGAAACCGAAAGGGCTAACGAGGCTAAAGCTATTCTAAGGACTTCGTTACAAGGGAGAGCGGCTGGGGCTGTGTCCCCGCCAGCGAGCTGTGGGAATGCAAGGAGGACGTCGAGGGCTGTGCGAGGGAGGCGGCGGCGGCCGGCGGGAGGGCGGCCGGCGGGTGGTCCAGGGCCCCGTTGGGGCAGCTGGCGGCGGGCAGGGCGCCGGGCTTGCTCGCGGCGCTCTCAGCGAGCACGAGCGAGGATGGCGGCGGCATCATCACCAGGTGCGCCAGCGGGTCGGGCTTCAATGAGAGCGAGAGGGGTTGCGTTTGTTCAGTCTGTGGTTTCGAGTCTCTGGAGGGGGAGGCGAGCATGGCGGGGGAGGACGGAGGAGAGTCTAGTAAGCTTCCATCTGAAGAGGGTGGGCTGACGCAGCTGCCTTCACCTTGTATGTAGCGAACGCACTTTTTTTTTCTCCTAGAAACAGGGAGAGAGTTATCTGTGAATAAAGGGCAGAGACGCCGATGGAGACAGTTATCTACAGCAAAGAGCTGCCAATTAGCTACTCTGGGCTCTGCACGGGTGGCACCCTGGCCCCACGCGCCGTCCTGGGGGTCTGGCAGGGTGTCCTCGGCACCGAGCCCGCTTGGGAACATCCCCTCGGCTAACAGATTTGGAAAGGATTCACCAATTAATTGTCTCTTCATCCCCCTCCTCTTCAGGCCATCTCCTTTCCTTATTTTAATACTCAGAAAATCAGATAAATGGTTTTTGGAGCCCACTGTGCTAATCTACAAACTTTCCTCCGTGGGAAAAAAAAAAAAAAAAAGAAATTTAATCCTCCTAAAATAAAAACTCCGGATAGTTGATGGTATCTCAAGATGTCCCATAACGCTGTCCAACTCAACGGGGCTATCTCTACACCTGCATCACCTGTGGTCTCTTACGATGCCCTGCCCTGGGGAGGCAAGAACGGCTGCAAACTACTGCTCATTGCTTCCTCCTCTGTTAAGAACCACACCAAATCCAGAAATGTCAGTCAGACAGGAGGGATATATAACAGAGAGAACAAGAGAGAGGGGAAATAAAAACAAAACAAACAAACAAAGCAAACAGAAGAAAAAACAGGAAAAGAACAGGAAAAACAGAGTATGATCCAAAATAACAAGAATAACTGGTTGTATGGCCTGCAGGTTGTGGCTTTAAATCGACTCAGTTTTACTTTTTGTTTTAGGGGAGAGTGGTAGATTTGGGAAGCTGCTCGTCTGCATTTTGGGGAATTTTCCTCTGAGAGGCCATCCATGTAACTCCAGAGTGGGATCCAATTTCAGTAGGTGAAGAGCACGACGACAGGTACAAAGGTGAGGAGCAACACGGATCTTACTTCACACCAGGGAATATGAGAGTCTCACAAGAGCCGCTCATCTTCAAATAAATGTGTGACCCGACAGAGATCTTTTCTCCTCCCTCTGTCCACTTGATAATGTAAAGGAGCAATGAAAACAGATGACAGTTTCACACCATCTCTCTTGCCAAGTATATGCAAGACAATTCTAGCAGTAGGACAGAAATAATGAGGCAAACAACCACAGCATCTGGCAGAATGATGTTCAGTGGCCACCTTGACCCTAAGAATGGTGGCTCTCCAGCCCTCCTATACACACTTCCCATGGGAAGTGCTGAAGTGCTGTCACACAGCCCAAGGCATAGGATAAAGTCTGTCTAGAGCAGCTCTGCCACAAAAACTTTGGCTGCTCAGCTAAGCTGCACAAAGCCATGTGAAGGAGCAGGTTGCTCTCCCTCTCCAGAGGACACATCACCCCAGCTCAGCAACTCCATCACAGGAAGGGCCTGAGCATGGCACAGCAGCTGAGTGTCAATTCCCCACTCGTGTAGGTGTCCCAGCTCCACTGCTGGTCACCTGTGTTTTCTCTTATCAATGGCAACTGCATTTGCCCTGGGTTAAACCAAGCTCTGCCTTCGAGGCAATGGGGACAGATGCTTCTCAGCTGCAAGGGAGACCAAACCAGCTTGATCCTGGAGTTAAAAATATCTCCCATAGCCAGGAAGGGAACAACAACCCCAGCACCCCATCTTTCACCAGCTTCAGTGAGGGACCAGTGCCGTGACATCCCTTCCTGCAGAGACTCAGGTCTGCTCTCAGATTCTGCTCCACGTTCCACATGGCAAGGTAAGGGTTAGGGCTATTAGAGTTTTAACCACGTTAGCCTGCAGATCAATACATGCTAAAAACTAAAGACAACCATGCAACTTAAATGTTAAAAAGAAGGAAAGAAAGATAGAAGACAGCAAGTGAAGGCTGTAAACCATGCTTTATTAGAGCAACGTTAAAAGACAGAAAAAAAATTATTTTGGTGGGCTCAAAACAGAACTTGTTAATTCTTCTACCATCAACAAACAACACGGGAAGTCTCTGGCTCTTGGCTAGACAGTTCTGCTGCTCTTTCTCCTCTCTCTTCTCTCACCACTTCCTACTTCAGCTGTGCAGACTACCAGGGCCACAGTTTATGTTTGGACCTTCTCTACACCTCCAGTGGCACAGAAGAACACTTAAGCTTCACAAAGCTCACCAATATCACTTGTGTGGAAAGGTGGGTTCTTACAATCTGAAGACTGCAGGACTCCCCCTCCATTCTCCAAATTAAAATTATTTGCAAGCAGAGACCCAAGCTCTGCCTGCCTCATTGATGGGGGTCCAGAAGTCATTCAACTGGACTGCTCTGAACCTACAAGGCAGTGAATTATTTAACTGAAGGCAGTTTGAATCTAGTATGCCAGCATTTCAAATTTATTTTTTTCATATTAAGTTCTGTGGCCTGAAAGAAAGAGCTCCCATGGCAAAGCAGCCTTAAACCAGGTTTACCTGACTTTTTGACTCTGCAGAATTAACATCCTTTTTAAAACTAAACCCATTGCTCTGCTACCTGAAGTAATTTTCCTTTGACTAGGATTAAGTGAGCAGATTGCTTCTCCCGCAAAACTCTTTAATAGTGTGGCCAATTTTAGCCTGAAAAGCCATTTACTTAAACCATGATGGCTCAAGGGGGGAGACATTTCTGCAGTTTGTGTCAATCCCACCATGTGGTCAGGTACCTGTCAGGGTTAGGTGGGACAAAAGGCACAAAAAACCCCAAACCACACAAGCCTAATTTTACCAGATGTGAACACCACCAGGCAGCTCCAGTGAAGGGGAATAAGTAAAAATCTAAGGAACTACTTGTTTTGCGCTTCTAAAAGCCAGAACAAAAGTACTACGTATCCCCCCTCAGAAGCACTAGTGAGGATTATTCACTTGTGCATTGCTCTGAAAGCATCAACTTGCTACCTCAGTCTGGCAAACACCAACAGAGCTGACCCCACTCGTGCTGCCCTTGAAACCAGTCCTGGGACAGCACCAGAAAGCCTGTAATACTGCAGTTGCCATGAGTGAAAACCACAGGGGCTGGCAAGGGTTTATTCAGTTGCTGTGGGCAAAGATGTCCCAGTTTTTATCATAGTAGCAAACTGCACATCTTTAGCACCTACCCTAAGGTGCGCAACAAAACGCTACCATGCTAGTAAATGCAATGTTATAATGGTTAGGACCAGAACTAGGAGAGAAATGCTCTAATACCTAGTGATAAAATGCCTCCATGCATTAAAAAAAAACCCCAACAAAACAAAAAGCCAAAACAAAACAAAAAGAAAAGCAGCTGACTCTGAATCAGTAAGTCTAAAACTATCGGCTACACCACTGGAGTTGTCCCTGATGCGCCGAAAAGACTTCTGACCAAAATCTGGCATAACTTAAGAGAGGGTTTATGCTTCACATGTAACCTAAGCACTGTACAGACCAAATAAAAAGCTCCCTTGCTGCTAAAATGTAGTTTTAAAAGTATGTTGCTTACTTAAGCAGCCAGGGAAAGATAAAGCAACACAAACATGATGTGCCCCCAGTTCTGGTTCTTGGCATGCAGAGCCTGACATGCTTCGCATACTCTATCTCTAGACTACACAAATATCTGCTGATAGTGTGCAGCAAACTAACCACAGAATAGAGCCTAACTAAACACAGCACTGGAGTCCTTGGCTAGCATGAGACTCGAGCCTCCTGACACAGTGAAGTAGCTACCCAGCTCTTCTGGACTGAACCCTCTCCCTTTAAGCATTAAGGAACTGCTGCTTTCCCCGCTTGTTTAACACATCCTGGTACTGATACCTCAGACCCCAACACCCCGTACTACCATGCCTCAAATGGGACAATGCACAACCTGCTGAAGGCATTTCTGGTGCCTCATCTGGTACAGTGACACACACCACCACCCTCGAGCCGTGTTCTCCTCGACACTAAGCACAAACAAGACTGCGTGCATACACAAAATACGATGGACGTCTGAGCTACATTCTAAATGAGATGGAGCACATGGGACTGGCATGAGTAAGAGGGGAAAATGTGGGAGAGGAATCACTACACACAGAGTGTGGTTTGGGTTGAAATACCTACCATCATAATATTCCAAATTCAAAGACTGCTTGTATCAGAATAAAGAAACAACAAATTTAACCAAATGCGATCACATAAGGAAAAAGGAATGAGAAAAGAACTACTCGGTATCCCTCCACCAAGAAAGAAGTACGTACTGAGTTACACATGGAATTAAACTCCAGTAGAACATGGGCTGCCGGAATTTGGGCTTTCTGATGTCTTTCATCTCCTTTTAATGCTGGAAACTGTGCTACTAAAGTTGTAATTAGTTTTGTCTAGAGCTCAGACGTTTACAGCTCACTTGTTGGGATCAAATTTAAAGAAAAAATATATTTTCGCAATTAGGAAAAAAGACTTCAGATAATTTTAAAAAATTGTATCTACATAAACCTTACTGAGGCATAGAAGCCTACAGGTAGCTTTTTAATTTTTCAGATAATACCAAAAGAATGAATACAATATAAGCTGTAAACACTGGCTTTTACATCTCTAATCATGAGAAAAACACTAGTGCTGCAGATCCCAGAACCTTTTTAAAAAGCCTTTGCAGGCAGGGGACATAGATCCGAATGAAAGACAAAATATAAATGTCCAGAGAAATATTAATTTTGCTGACAATATGGAAAAAATAACAAAAAAAAAAAGGCGCCAAAAAATTGCCAGCTCTAAGGACTTTGAGTTTTCTTGTTCCCAGTTCTACCACCAGGGAGAGGTTATTGGTAAAGAAAGAGAGAAAATGGCATTAAATTAGCAAGAAATTCCAAAGATCAAAGATTATTAGCAATTGATGCTGTGGGAAAGAGAAAGGTGGGGAGTGGGGAAAAAAGATTAAAAAAATAAAATCACACAAATGCACTAAGAGGACAGATTGCTTTTATTTCCCCAAAGGCCTAATGGGTAGTTTTATACCTGCATGGTTTGCACCATAAACTCTGTCGGTCAAGCCCGAACAATGCCCGACACTTCTTTGGAGTATTTGCATCTGTTAGCATAAGGTAAACACAAAAAATACAACACAATGGTGGATAGAGCTCATTTGGTCTGCGTCATCTTAGCTACAGCTACGTTTAGCTTTCAATCACCTCCGCTTTATTTGGTAATCTCCCCTCGTACCAAGGGCAGGAAGGAAAACAGGAGTTTCACAATGAGCCAAAGGAAAACCAAAAAAAACTCTCCGACACCGCCACGCGCCTGCGTGGCGTCGGCACCGCACTCAATGCCGCGTTATCAAGGGCTCTGGGAGCGACTTTCCTTGGGTGGAGGCTTGGAAGGCAGGAGTGTGGTTGAGCCACGGATCAGATGGGCTTAAGGTTGATGCTGTTTTACAGTGGGTTTTTGGCTAGCAGCAGCAAAGAGGAAGGCAAAAAAAAACCAACAAAAACAAAAGAAAAAAAAAAGCAAAACCCTTTCGGAGAGACGATAACTGATGGCAGTGTCCCACTCCCTTGTGTCTTCTAGATCACAACACAGAGCTACAAAGCAACAAGGCAGGAAAAAAAGGGGAAAGTACCAAATAAACCAGCTGCAAATCAGCCATAGCGAGTCTGGGAAAACTATACACACCTGCAGGGGCCGCACCAGTTATTCTGTTGATCAAGGCCAAAGCGCGCTCGGCATTTCTTAGGAGCGCTCAGGTCTGAATGAGTTCAAGAAAAGCGAGCAGAAAAGGGAGAGAGGAAAAAAAGAAAAGGGGGGAGGGGGGAGTGAGAGAGAGAGAGAGAGAGAGAAAGAGGAAGAGAGAAAAGGGGAGAAAAAAGAGAAAGGTAAAAATAAGGAAAAAATAAAAATAAAAAAGGGAATAAAAATCAATGTCCTCGTTATTAATTGCAAATATTGACTTTTGATTTAAAAGTTAAAAAAAAAGTGATAATCACATTTTTATTCAACTCTTGAGATTAGCTGTTGCAATTAAAGCTGCAGTATCCCTTTATAAAGGACTGTTTCTTTCCCTTTTAAGAGAGCAGGTAGAGGAAAGTCATCGTGGCTGGTCTGGCAGAATGTTTCAGGCAAGATTTATTTGGGCTGGGTTTTTTTATTCTCTTTTTTTTTTTTTTTTAAGAGGGGGGAAAAAGAGGAAGAAAAGAAGCTGAGTATGGAAGTTAGATCCTGAACATGCTTTTTTCTTCAACTCAGATACAAAATAAGAGAAAAAAAAAAAAAGAAAGAAAAAAAAAGGAAATTATATCTCCTGGGATAATGCAGCTTTTGGAATAACATTCAATTTACTTGTTTTCATTAATTTGTATTTAAAAGAATGGATAAGAATAAGCAGATTGCGGAATGAGTATGTTAGTATCAGCCAGAAAATAAAATGTAAAGCATGGCAAAGTGCTGAGTTAGTACAGCTAGTGAATTGCAATGGATAGGCTTGAGCAGAAAGGAAAAAAAAAAAAGAAATCCAAAACTAAAATAATAACAAAAAAAATGCGTATGCATGCTAATGTGAGAAGACTTAGTGGGAGCCATGAAAAATGCCATTAGATTAAGGAGGTTCATTACTGACTTGCTTCCATTCTTTATCAGTCTCTTTAAAGAAATACTGCATATTCAATTTGCACAGTTAGTACAACTCTTGCGTTATTTTTACTGTATTACTGTTTTATTAGCAACTGTTACAAAAACAAAAAACAAAATTAAAAAATACTATCAAACATAATAGATATAAAGATATATAGATAATAAATACTATCAAAACGTGTGGATGGTATTTTTTTCTTAATGTCATAAGTGTTTAATGTTAAAATCTATAATGGCAGGAAAAAAAATTAAAAAGCAGTTTATAAACTATTTTAAATGACTCAAAATGACGTTAGCACCTGTAATCGGAGGAAGTGAAAGGCAAGGATTTAGGAAACATTCGCTGTGTTCTGAAAAAAAAGAACAAATTATACAAAGGCTTCAAAAAAACTAAGTTAGGGCTTCTTCAAAATCGACTATGAGATTGCCTATGCAGTATTTCTAATTTCCTATATAGAATGGCAAACCTCCTTAATTTAAAATGGGTGCGATTTACCACTGTAAGGCATGCATCAGGACATCCAGGGACAGCCCAAATTAATGCCACACACACACAGACACACACACACACACACACACACACACGGATGTGCAAAGGAAGCAGACAACTTTATAAACGATGGCATAGGCATTACAGCTACGGCTCTGCAGTTACAGGCTCGGCAACTACCACGGACAAGTTCAGCTAACGCCACACGAGGCTCTGACATGCAATGGCTTGGTTACTAGTTTTAGAAGGGCAGTAACGCGTGAATAATTGGAGTGCATTTAAAAAAAAAAAGCTGTCTAGTATAGGGACTGGCTCCCCTGAGGCCAGGAGACCTGTGCCCACCTCCCCCGTACCTACAAGGGTCACACAGGATTGCCACACTTCCACTAAGCAAGAGGTTTAGACTTATTTTTACTTACCATTGGTCTCTCCTGGCTGCTTATCCCTTTTCCTCTTCTTCTTCTTTCCCTGCAGAAAACATACACAAACGAGAAGAATTAAAAAACACCCCAAAAGAAGTGTCCTTGCAAGAGGGCAGCGAGCAATGAGGCCGTGGCTGGAGTGAGAAGGTCCCAAGGGGGGACACCTGAGCACGACACCAGCTCACTCTCCGTGCAGGGAATTTTGGGGAGCCCCAAGGAGATGCTGCACCCTGGGATTGGCTCTGCTGCTTGCCCTGTGACTTTTCAGACAGCCTTGCTGCAGCCCCCCAATGCTAACACCCACCAAAGCCATGAGCAGCTGGGGAGGGGGCAGAACGACTTGCAAGATGCTACTTTTGAGCTAAGATCATCATGAAGACAAAAAAAACCATTTGATGTGTACGCTTCCGCACATGGAAGTTTCAAAAATAATTTGTGGTCATGTTTTGGTGGGGCAGGGAGGGGAAGGAGAGGGAGATTAAATTGGGGAAAGTGCATGAGTGAGGTCAGATTGAGCCCCTGCAGCTCCTCAGCACCAAAACCCAACCATTAAAGCAGACAAGGAAGCCACAGTAATGAGCAAATCCTAACCTGCAGTTTTATAGGTCCACTGACAACCTAGAAAGCACTGCCAGGACACGGAAAAAAAATAGAGACATAGCCAAGACCCTTCCCACATTTTGCTCTATCACAAGACAAAAAACTAGTATTTTGCTAAACTGTATCCCTTTCCCAAACACTGTACCACAAGATGATGAGATTAGTTACAGTTTTTGACTGGAGGGAGAAAAGCCCTTTCTATTTCCCTCTAACAGTGTGGGAGAGGACAACTGGGAGCCCAATTTCTGTGGAAACACAGTAATTGCTTTCCAATAGAAAAAGTATGAAGTAATAAGCATAGCTCAAAAGAGAAAAGCTATTTTTCCAAGAAGACTCCTCTAACACTGAGGTACAGGGTTTTCAGAGCACTACAACAAGGCCAGTGTAGGTGACAGACTAATTTCATTTTCACAGCTCCCCAGATGCTAAAAGCAACAACTTTTGGGGCAGCTGTGAACAGCACAAGAGAATTCTGGCTTTTGAAGATGTGGTGGTAACAGCAGCTGGTGAGAAGACCCCAGAGCAGCAGTCCCTTGTGGCCATGGAGCAACAAACATGTCTTGGAAGAAGGAATTTCACAGCACTTTTTAAAGGGCTGGACATATCTGGGCTGGACAAGAGGTTCTCCCATACAATGGCCATCCTTCTGAGTAGATGGATCCCAACTACATGGTTAAGATGGGCTTCAGCGTGGCACATCCACATTTGGGATGCTCCCTATGATAGGCTTCCTGGAATGTATCAGTAAAAAATTCCCCCAATAGGAATGTAGGATACTGATTTGTTGTTGTCCTGTTTTTCCTCCACAAAGCTGGCCTGGTGGCATGGGGCTTCAGTACTCATTCCCCCTTGCTTGCTCAGGGCTGTAAACTGTCATCCTGTTGTCCAGGCTGTTCCAGGTTTATGAGATCGTTCTGGAGGTGGAAAAAGCTGTGTGCACCGTCCATCTTAAAGGAACTTCAAACAACATACACATAATCCTGTAGCCTGGGTGCTGATGACAAATCATCTCCGACACCTCTGAGGTAATTTTGTGGGATATAGAAAGTTGTCAATTGCTACAGCAGCCATCAGTCTAACATGACAGGCAGACAAGACAGAGAAGCACTGTTCCTAAAGCTCCTTGAGAATAGAATAGGAGGAAACTTGAAAATTTTGAAATCCGTGTATTACATAAAGATGCAAGASGCTCAGACTCTGCTCCATCTATATTGATCTAGATTGACAGTAACTCTGTGAAGGTCAGAGAATTTTTTCCAGCTTTCAACAACGTAACCAAAACCAGAACATTGCCTCAAGATTATAAACCTGATTTTTATTCAGTCTCAAGGAGGCCACTTGCATAATTAACAGAGTGCATCTGTGGCAAATCTGCTTAATTTTTGCAGTACATTTGGGAATTCAAGGGCTATTTCAATTTGAGACCTTTTAACTTCTTCACTCGAGGGCCAGGCAGAACAGAGGTCAGGAGTCACCCACCCTTCACAAGCTCTTCAAACCAGGTATTAAAGTACGGTAATGCCTTCAGGGAGCAATCTGTTAAAAACAGCTGATATACAGGAATGTCAGCCAGGGACCAGGAATTTCTTGTTCTTTTTCAACACAAGCTTTTAAAACTGTTCCCAAAAAAGAACTGACAGAGGTCCCATCAACTTTTTTGTACCCTTTTCAAAGGAAACAGGGAGAAGAATCACCTGGGTTGCTTGCTCAATTTCTGTGCTACAAGATATTTGAGTATGTAGCTAAATTAATATACGGATTTAAGAACTGTGGCAGCAGTTTTCAGGTGCTCTGTAGAAGACACCATTTTGTCTCTGCCTCAGATTGTCCTCCCAAGACTTGAGCAGATTGGAACATTTTCTATCATCGTACTATACAAATTTTTATGCTGCAAGTAAATACGGATGTAAATACTTGCTAACCACTTTGGCAGCTCCCTCTACAAAGCCAAACCAACATGGCTTTTGATAGGACTGCAGAGTTCTTTAGTACTAATTTTCTAGTCAACGGGTGAGGTGACTAGACCCTTACGTACTTCTGAATCCAGCACTCAGCACTGCTAAATATCTTATCTTAGATCTCAGGAAGAGCCAATGTGCCTTGTGACACCAACAAGCCACGAGGCTGAAAGCTGCATTTCCTGAATGTACTGCTCCTGTCTCTGAAGGCTTGGGCTATAGCTGGCCTCATCCTTAAGCCTGATGTGAGGTGCTTAACAATTTAACCACTTCAAGCAGCCCAAAGTCGCTCCCCTGCTAGATGTGTGAAAGGCTCAAGACCCTACAAACGGCTGAGGGAGGAGGGGAACTCGGGAGAGCTGTGAATGGACCAGGAGAGGAGACATAAATAAATCCTGCGGATGATGCAAAGGTACCAGGCTCTCCTAAGGCAGGAAGGTTCCCCCTGAAGGTCACTTGGGGGTACAGCATCAAGCCGCTGGGAAAGCACCAGCTTTCTCATCCTGTCCTTTTTAGCTTGAGAAGAAAGGGTTTCTCAGTGTTCACACAGTGAGGACAAAAGTAAAAGGTCCTAAACACTGAGGCTTTGTACATGCCCATCTGTCAGTGGCACAGTCACTGCGCAGAATGAGCATTCCTGAAACCTCAGTCGAGCGTTCACTCCCTTTTGAACACCCAAGACGATGGTACTGCACAGTGCCAGGGAACTACCCCAAGCCTCTGGTCTGACAGCCTCAGGCCAGACTGTGCTGCAAAGGAAGGGAAGATCTGCTAAGCAGGAGCTGTGCTTTGTCAGGTTTAACGAGGTCTCCTCTGAGGAGCACAGGATCAAGAATGTTCTGAAGTGGAAGGACAATCGACCACGCACAGCTACACCTGCAACGGCCAAGGAGCGAGGGCTGAGCCCAGCAGAGAGAAAAGATGATCAAGAAAACAGAAGGACTTGAAAAAACGTCCTTAAGTGCATATTGCTAAATAAATGAGCATGTGTACTCTCCAGCACTGAAATGGCAGAAGAGTGTAGAGAGCTGCTGCTGCTGCTCCTGGCTTCACTGCAGACTCTGAACCGGCTTCCTTCCACCCATACATGTAAAAATACAGATTCACAGAGGCAAGTATTGTCATATAGGGCAAAATAGCATATTTATGGTAAAACAGGAAGCAATGATGCTGGGGATGGAACAGAGAGACTTCAACAAAACCCTAATATGTAACTCGATTCATAACTGACATCAATCTTGGAGCTGTTAGTCCCCAAACCTGCAGGGAAGTCTGATCAGAAGGCAGGGAGCAGGGTTTATTCCAGCGTTAGAGACCTTGGAAGTTTTAGGTGATTTTTATTTAACTTAAAAAAAAATCAAGATGCTGCTATAATCCTATTAAGAAGGGTTTAGAGCTCCTACCAATCCACAAATCTGTCAAGAATTTATGGGCTTAGGCTTGCAAACACTTATTACCATCTGCACCACTTACCCTTCATTGAAGGAGCTATATAGTACTAGTGGTTATAAAGCTGGCCTTGTGTTTTTTAACAGACAGAAAATTCTACCACTTTTAGCTCAAAAACAGGCTTTCTGAAAAGTGGAGGGAGGAATCGATCTTAAAAACAATCAATGAATTGACCACAAATTCCAATACACTTTCTAAAACATGAGGAGTGGAGGGGAAAAAAAAAAGGTAATATGGGCATGAAAAAGAAAACATAAACAAAATATACAACTGTAGAGCATGGAATAACTCATTTAACCCCACTTGAGAGTAAGACTTTCAAACATATAATGCTTTCAGTTTTTCCAGTCCTTCTCTGAAGCTAGGGTAAGTCATTCTTCCACTTTCCACTATACTCTCACACAGATAAGCATACGACACTAATTATTCGTCTCATTGGTGGAGAGGAGCCATTCTAGGGGAAATTTTTAATTTTGTTTTAAAAAATGAAATTCAAAATGACCAGCAAGCCAAACAGCATTTCCAGATGCTGGTAAAAGTGAAGGCAAGACCTTCTCCACAGAGCTCTACTGTCATGCCCCAATTCTAAGCCTTTACTAGTCCCAGCCAGGAAGCCTCTTCCAAGTGGAGGGCTGGGAACTACCCCCAGTACTTTCTGTATCGCAGAGGGAAGCGCCTGTTGTTGTTACCAGATCGGGATCCTGAGGCTTTCCACGGAGTGCTTGTGTGCAATGCGTGGTCGCAGCTCAGCAGGTCACACAGACATTTCTACAAGCTCTACTACTAAAGAGATTTCCACCTACATAGGAACCTACATAGTTATCCCGTGCGGACCAGCCCGGGTACAGCTGCATGTGAAGCTGTCGCTCCTTTCTTGCTAGTTCATAGTATTTCGCTTGTTCTTCTCTGGATAACGCGTGCCACTGGGGTGAAGAGAAGACAAAAAGACAAAATAAAGAGCACTAGTGGTTGGGGTTTTTTCAAGCATGATAACAGCAAAGTGTATTATTTATAGATATAAACACAGTTAGAATCGATTTTCATAAAAAAAGAGATAAAAACAGATGATCTGGCATGCTGACATTTGTATTTTATTTACAACCCCAGTTAAATCAACTGAACCACAACTAATCATTTATATTTACTCAGCCCCTTTGTCTCCTGTTGAGAGAGGAGAATTAAGAAAACTAAATAAAAACAAACAGCAGGGGAGATGGTCCAGAAGCTGAACCACTTGTCCTGAGCCAGAACTCAGTTACAGCTTTAGAGGTGGTCTCCCCCTCCCTTCCCCACTGGCACTCCCTCCGCTCTTCTAGCTCTCACAGGTGCTGATACTGGTACTGTACTCAAAGGCTTTTTCGTTTCCCATTTACTTTTCTGCCAGTCTTAGGACAAAACAAAAATCTAAGATTTTTTCATCTACTGGTCATGGAAATAACGTTGCTATTAATTAACTCTGCCTCTTCCCCATAAATGACCCCACGGGCAAGAAGTGTCTGTGAAAACTAAAAACCAAACCAAGGCCCTTGGTTAGTAATTTCCCTATCCATTATCACAGTAACAGGAAAACACAGGGATTCAGAAGGTGTGAATCCTACCGAGTTTCAGTCCCTGGTTGTGCTTCTCCCTTGTTACCTACCCTTCGACCGAGGATTTGGTTGATGGCTGCGCTCTCTTTCAATGTGCATTCTGCTACAACTTTTGCTCTCATTTCCTTCATATACAACATAAATGCATTAAGAGGTTTCTTTATGTGTGGCTTCTTTTTCTCTTCTTCTTTTTTGGAGTCCTGATGTTTTCTGAAGGGTAAAGATACAACAGACAGAGACCTCACAGTGAGAACTCTTGTGAGTTTATTAAATTAATCCCCTCAATCTCTCCAGCATTAATCCTCAGAAATCTCTGGGTAGAGGACCAGAAGGTTTCTAGAGCCTTCTCCCTGGCTGCTGTATGAGAGCATTTTCAGAAAACTCATCTCATGTTTACACAACATCGCCAAGCACCCTCTCAGCCCCTACAAGAACCTTGGAAGGACATGAGCATCCAGAAAAACAGATTCACGGGGAAAGCTTGGCCAAGACAGTAGAGGAAATAATTACACTCCATCATCAGTGGGCTCTCGATGGTTCAAACCTAAACTTGATACCAGCTCTCTGCAGCTTACAAACAAGCCATTTATGCTCTAGTTTATTGTCTCGTGTGGTGCATCTGTTATCTCAAAGTTTCAAACCAGGCACTGAGTAACAGGGAAACCACTCAAAAAACTTCAATTTGATCAAGAAAATTCCACTTCCTCATTAAAACAGGTGAAATTAATAACTACTTTCCTATGTCACAGAATGACTCTGAAAGACTGCTACCATCATTTTGTCAGGCTTCAGCAGCTAAACCATGTTCAAATCAATTATAACAGAAGAGAAAAAAATTTAACAAGTATTTCTTGGCAAAAACATTATCGCAAACCCAAGCCTTTTTACAAGCCACCCATGCACAGGTGATGATGCTTTGAGAATTGTAAAGAGAAGACAGGACAAGCAACAACTTACGAGCTGTGGAGTGAGCCGACGTCGCTCTGGGAAGATTCCTGTTTGACTGTTGGTGTGACTATGGCCGGATGAGGAATTCCAGTTGTATGTAAACTATGGTGTGGCGGGACCATGTGTGGAGGAAACCTAGAGGAGAGAAAGCTGTGTAAATCGTCAGAATAAAAATGAATGAATGGGGAGGGATGTGTACACACATTAAAAAAAAAAAAAAGCTGGCATATAACAAGCACATGACAGCTAGACAAAGCATATGAAAGCTGGCAGCATTAATTAGCAATAAATTAAACATAATGACTCTTCTAATGTCATTAAAGCCAATCTTCCCCTTCATTATCATTACTGACACGAGACATCATGATTTTTAACATCTTTAACAAAAGGCGAATTCAACTGGATGAACTTGTATGAAGGTAGAATTTCAGCTACCTGAAACAAAATCCACCAGTCCATTTCTTTGCTGAAAAATTATGTGTGGCAACCAAGKAATCAATTTTTATAGTTTTGAATCGTGTTGTGAATTTAAGATGACATCTTTTATTCTATATTGACAGCAAAATAAAATATTAATGCCAACACATTCTAGATGCATTTTTGATAATACTTATAGATGCCTCATTAGCTACATTTTGTTGATGGAGCAAAAGAAAATATTTATTTGTGTCTAATAAATCTCTGAGCCACATTGCTTTAACAGAAGGTAGGAAGACTGTGGAATTTTTGATCCATTAAAGTAACCTAGAAAGGCTTAAATTCATGCAAAATAACAGAGCTTTTCTAAAGAGAAAAAAATGTTGTCAGCTTTATGGTTTATGGTCATATACATGGACAGATCCCGGTGCTGCAAGTGGATTCAGAGGGATATGCAATCCTTCTGCATGAATCTAAATGCCTGGTCGGGATCACAGCACAAACATGGCACAATCATGCAGACTTTTTACATTTTAACAGAAATGAACGAACTTCTCAAAAGCAGGATTGACTTATTATTTCTCAACAGTCTCAGAAAGGTTCTGCAGTGAATAAGGAAAGCACAGTATGACTGATTGCCTTTCCCTTGGAAAACTCCCACTGAAGTCCACAGGTTTCCAGGGAATGTGTTCTAGCATGAAATTATGTTTCAGAAGTAACCTTCCTCAAAATGCCAAAACTAAAGTGATCTGGCAAACGACAAGGGTTTTTCTCACTGCAAATCCCTACTCTCATCCCAGCTTTTGAACTATGTGGTCCAGGAAAAATAACCCAAGAATATGGAACACTCAATGGAATAATTATTTCTTCTATCATCAATTTACAATGATGTTTTTCTATCCAACAGGGTTTAAAATGGGGTGATAAGGAGACTGTGTATAAGTACCAGAAATATAGTGGGGTTACTTTTCCCCCCCTTTATAAATTCCAATACTGAGCTTAACAACCCCAGCCCCTGCAAATGCCTAGACATTCCCTACATTCACAAGATGACACAGAAGTACTGTCATGAACAAGAGCACTGGCCACTACAAGCTCTGAGGATCTTTGTCTATCAGCTGGTAGCACTCAGAATGATCACACAGAAGTATTTTGTCTTTGAAGGCAGTGGTGGGAAGAGCAAGGACTGACAGGGAGAAAGTGAAACTGTTCAAGTTGAAGAGAATTGCAATTCTTCATGAACAAAGGCATGGAGAGAAGGGAGGCAGGAAACAGGGATGGCAAGGGAAGAGGAGAATGGGCAGCAAAATGGTCATTCCTACTTCTGCTAAAGACTCACGGACACAAATCTCCAAGTGGATTGTCCAAGTGCCTTCCCACTCTCTGACAAAAGTAGCTGGGAGAGAAGCACACATTTGAGGATATACTTTGGTTCATGGTAGGTCAGAACAGAAGACAATGTTGAGGCTGCAAAGGAGACTGACATCCTTGTCCCAGTTCTGCCACAGAACTGCTCACCATCAGCAAGACGCAAACTGGGCCTTTGTATTATTTTTTTCTGTTCTCTCTTTATTTCCATGTGTATGTATTTTGATTGGACCTATCTAAAGTTTCTTCACACAGTGCCTGGGGCCTTTAGCCACAGTACAACGCAAACAAAAACTGACAGTATGACGGCTTTTTTTAAAAATAACTAACAAACATGGGCAATAATAAAACTGATGGTGAAAAACCGACCTTGCTGAAAGCAGTGTAAGCATAGTGATAAAAAGTTGGCACACATCCTATTGAGTGACTGTCTGTCCTAGGCAAGACCCAGTGTTCCAGACAGGGCTGTGCTGCTTGGGCTGGCTGGGCCACAGACAAGGGGACAATGAAGGATGAAGATGGAGACGAAAAGTCTTCCTTCAGAGATCAGGCAGGAAGAGCTGCACTGGTGTGACATGAGGGCTTGGTGGGAAGCGCAGCAAGGAGAAAACCTGAGTGCAGAACACAACATGCACATGTTGTGTGAAAGCCTGAAGGAAGGCAAAGCCTCCACCGACCTCAGCTGGGATATTTTATTCACTGGGCTCTAAACTTCAGAGCAGCAGCCTTCACCAACAGGCAGCTGCAGCTCAGTAGTTATTTTCAGGGTTGCAGTTTCCGGGAGGAAGTGGTGTGCTCATTACCAATAACCATTCATTTTTTCATACTGAGTCTCTCCAATTCACAATGCTGCCTATTGGACTTACACACTCCTTCCTATATCTGGAGCTATAAAAACACGCTCCAGAACCCAAAGTTGCTCTCAAAATCCCACAGACTTCAGTGGGTTGGGTGAGGGCTCAGCCCCAAGTCTGAGTGCCTGCCCATTTCCATGTAGACATCCACTCACATGGCAATATGAGCAGGGGAAGAGTGTTAATTTTTAACTTCCTGGCTACACTCCAACCTCAGTAATTACATTCAGCAAAAGTGAATTTCCCCTGAAATTTCAATTACAGAAGGTATTTTCCACTGCCACCACTTAACTGCTGCGCAGTGTTTGTCTGGTGTAATTCTGCTAAATTATTTCCTGATTTCCGCTCACAGCAGTTGTTTTTTCATAGTGGGTCCACTGTTTGCCCATCACTCAGTTAGCCTTGTCTCATTTTACCTTAAAGGCGTATTACAGAGGGGCAATGAAGGATGTTACAGGCATGCTGCATGCACACAAAGTGACTGTGGCGATGCTACAAGCCAACAACAAAGAGCTGTAAATGGTTAAAACAACCTGAAGACACTACCTTAATAGCCTAAACCATTTATGAAAAATCACTATTAGTCACCCATTAACCTTTTATAAACTATTCATAAGCACACTCTAACTAATGAATGGTAATTACTAAGCTTAGGGAACTAAGAGTTGGGAACCACTATAGGCTCCAAAGATCTATACCACAATGCAGGCAAAGATGGGAACTACTTTTAAAGGAAGGCTCTGGAAAACCGTGGATGGAGGCGTGAGGTTTGGGGTCTGCTTCAATGTTTGGGCAGAGCCAGCACAGCAAAGGCAAGGCTGGTACCAGGGGCTTGTAGCAGGGCCCTGCAGGGCTGTTGCCCAGGGGCCAGCCATGAGCAGCATGTCTGGAAGTCACTGTGGGCACTGCCGGGCATCTCCCAGCTACACCGGACACTCTGGAAAGGGCTATCCCATGGCCAAGCCCAGGCTAACATGGGAAAACACACATGAAACCATGTATGAGAGCACAGCTCGCCCAGAGGGTGTTCCCATCTACGGGAAACCAGGGGAGAAGTTTCTGGGCTGAAACGAAGGGTAAACATCCTAAATGTGTTCATCCCTCTGCACGTGTGCCCGAGCATGTGCGAGCGCGTGGGCTTCTGTCAGAGACAAAAAGAAAAGGCTCTGTGTGTGTGTGTCTGTGTGCACACCCCTCACCTTCGCCTAAGATGTTCACCAGATTTTTTTTCTCTAGACAAGTATTCCATGAATTGCAATAAACACCCTAAAAATTCTAAGCAGCTCATTATACACCACTGTCTCCTTTTATGGCTCGAAGCCAGAATATAATGATGAGTCTTAACTTGTTAAGGACAACTAATTTTTTGTTCCTGGCTGTCTCAGGGGCTTCTCTCTTACTCACTCTCACTTTACTTCACTGTTGACATGTTTCTGTTAACTGGATGTCATCTGCCTGCCTTGATTTTATGCACAAGCAGTGGGATGCATTTTTCTGTGCAACAATTCTGCTTTGAGTTGCATTAGATTTGTCATTATTCTCTCATTTTCCCCTTGCACTTGTAACATTTCATCTATTCCTGCCTTATTTTTTGAGCCACGGTGCACCCACATTATGGTTTATACATGATCTTGCTCCCTTTGAAGCCGGCAGATTTCAGAGCCAGCCCTCGTCAGGAGAAGTGCCTGCTACCAATTTAGCAGGCTGAGGGCCCCGAGCTCCAACAACTCAATCTAAAGGGGGTCACAGGGTGGCACAAGCGAGTGTCAGCAAGTGCTGTTTAATTGCCAATCTAGGCTTCTCCATGGTGTTTAAAGTATAATGACCCATCACTTAATTCTGAGAAGTCCTGGCCCTGCTGCTGAATGGAATGAATATCAAAGGATGTGCTAGAACAGGGCAAGGAGCCTACATTTCCTATAACTGCCATAAGTATAATAGACCTCTACTTCTGTCGTCCCATTACCACAATAATGTATTTAATTTGCTGTGTACTCTTTTTAACTAGATACCTTTCATAAAGTCTATCTTGGGAATATAGCCCCCCTCTTCCACATCTCCCCCCTCCCTCAAATGACTAGCCTCTCTAATAATAATTAAACTAAATCAAGCTCTACTTTGCCTCACACCATGCCTGCAAGTCTTTTATAGATATTAAAAAAGATTAAACGGGGGGGGGGTAATCATTGTTTAAATTTGCAGCTTTCTCCCCAACCCAGTATTTTTTCTCCCCTGTGCTGGGTCTACTAAATTTTTTTCAAGTTGATTTTCCAGTTGTCTCTCTATTTGCTGGACCAGCATGGCCAAATTTTAATTTTTTGCTTTTCGTTTACTTATCTAAAGCACACACCACACTATTTCCCTACCCATTCATCCAYGAGCCCGAGGTACAGGTTTCCATTCCTCAATGAGGTGTGCTTCGCCCCAGCCCTCACCAATCTTTTCCTCCTTAGATCATCTATACACCAACCTTCACATATTAAACTCCAGAGATGGAGAGGAAGGGACAGAGCAGGGAAGAGACGTGGAACCTTGCTATGTAATGCATGCTAATTTAATTATGCGCCATCATCAAAATGGATTAGCTGTTTCAGCCCATCAGGAAAGTCTAAACTTCCACCGATTTAATTAACCAGGCTGAAAATCAGATGAACAGAAAATAAAACTATCATTAGGAGCAATTAGTGATTACTTAAACATAGTGCTGCCAACCAGTTTGTAAATAAAACTAGCAGCCCCTGGAAAATTAGATGGAATTAATTGGAGGTAGGGAGGGGGAGAAATATATACTTCTAAAGCTTTTGAGGGTCAGGCAGGCCCTTTTATGTTGAATATCAGTGTTTGGAGCTTTGGTAGGGGAAAACATAGCGCAATAACCTTCCTCCCAACTCTGTTGAAGAGCAGTCCTCCTGCCTCCCAAGACTTCCCTCTCGTGCACACAGCACTGCTCTGGTTGATGGCCACCAGGAAAGCCAAGAGTATCACAGCTTCTCCTCCTTGCTTTTTCAACATTACATTCTCCCAGCTCTTTCATTTAGTTTGGCTTTTAAAGGTGACTTCTCGCTCTTCCACTTCTCCCTCAAAAACAAATTCCTGAAGCCCAGTGACAGCATGAGGACACCTCCTCCTCCTCACATGGGAAGGTAGCCCTTGCCCTCTCCTCTGCCCCACCAGAAAGCTAAGGGAGACTGTTTAACTGAAGTGCTTTCAGAAATCTGCTGCCTAGATGAAATGTTCTCCTCCAGAGAGTAGGAGGAGGAGTTACATTTGCTCTTGATTTAGGACCTCAGTATTTGAACTCACCTTGACATGGAAGCATTGACGGTCAGAGCTGTTGGGTAAGGGTGGCGGAAACCCCCTGTCGTGATTGGGTACACTGGCTGACCTTGCCTGGCAAAAAAGAAGGGAAAGAGAGAATGAGAGAAAGGAAAAAAGGGTTTAAAAAAAAAAAAAAGAACAACAAAAAACTTCTCTCTGCACAGTAAGCTTTATTCTCATTTGATCAGAACAAAAATCTTGGGGATTGTACAGCAAGGATCAAAGGAAAGAAACACAGAACAATTTGAATGCCATAAATCTGATAGGAATGGCTAATTAAATTTTATAACCTCTGCTTATGTCAATAGAGACCCTCTCCCCAAGCTGAAACTAGGTGTTTTGTTGTAATAATTAAAGGCGAAGTCTCGCTTGCTTTAATGGAGCCATCACACTAATTGAGGGCTACACATCCAAAGGAAAACAATAATGAATGTAAATTTATACCAAAATAAAGTACAGTGAATCAAAGGACTTCAGTTGCGCTTTGGGCCTCTTTCGGTATTTAGATCTCGGTGAGAAAACATTAAATTAACAGAGCTTAATTTGTAGCCTTTTGTCAGATTAACAAGTGTTGACAAGAGTTACCGGGGGAGAGTCCCCAAGAAGTATTGTGGGTAACCAATAGACAATCACACCTCATTACAATAATTAAAAAATACAGCAACATGCAAAACAGCATCCTCATGAAAGACACACAACTTTTTCTGATGGAGGTTTGTCTGAGCTGGCTAGCTCGTTTCATCTGTCCTTCAAATACATCATCTGACTGGGCAGGATGCTTTTGGGGTGGGTTCTATGCCAGAAACACGCAGGCCAGTTGAGGATAGATGGGTTGGGAAGTTGATGGTGAAGCACAAGTGGCAAAGAAAGGGGAAATGAAAACCTTGGGTTACATCTGTGAAGTTGGCCATGCCACTCTCCTAGAGCAAAAGTGAATGTGATGGAATCACCTCTCTACAAAAACCACCAGGAGAAGCTCTAAGAGCTTGAGTAGGTAGGCACGCCAGAGGTGTTGACTTGTTCTAAACCAGAGGTGATGACAGAGTCTTCCAGAGACAGAGGTGGCCATTAGCACCTGCCTCGTGAAACAGGGCAACATTCATGTGCTTTGGCAGCCATGGCATGAGGTCCGTGATTTGTGCACAGGACAAAGCTGTGTCTGCACACACCCAGACGAGGTAAGGGTCCGAGACCCAGAAGAGCAATGAGGCACAGATCAGTGACAGTGAGGAATTTCTTCCCTGCACTCTCACGTCTTTCACATCACTGACTTTTGGCACTAGCTCAGTGTATTTGTTTTAAATGTTGAGGCAGCTGTTGTGCAAGCTTGAGCTAAGCAGCTGCAACAGAGGAGCATGAGATGTCTGTACTGCAGCTAGACCCTGCAAGCAAGCAAGAAGAAGAAAAGGAGCTGACATGCTTTCCACCATTGTTCAGGGTGTCCTGTGTAAAAGGTAAATCACCACAAATGAGGAGCAATTTCAGATTTCAGGGAGCAATGCTCTGGGTTCTTCTTCTGCTCGTGATGTGCTCTTTGGAGAAGTAGCCTTCAGTAGAGAGCTGATGGACACACTTCATCCTCAGGGTGGGAGAACCTCTACCCAAACAATCTGCATGACCATCCCACAAGGAAGGGCAGCCTGCAAAATGGCCAGAAGCTCCAGCTCTCCTGCATCAACAGCTGATGGGGGCTTGAGAAAGGCCCCCAAAACCTCTGATGCCACCACTTCTCCTTGCCTGGGGGTCTGTGGGGACATCTTGCTCTGCCCTGCTCTCCTATGGCATGTCACCTCCGGTTCCTCACAGAGGGCAAACTTGTGGAGAGGTATTTTAGCACAGCTGGCCAAACAACCTCAAGCAGAAGAAAACTATTTTGAGCTTTGGGCAATTCATTTCTAAAAGAAATACAATCACCCCAAAACTGATGAGGCCTGTTATGTGAGAAAAACAGGGGAACCATCTTGATTTATAATGCACAGAACTGTTGTATCCAGCAATACAAAGGATTTTATAAGCATTTAAATCAAATATACTACACAATAGGCTTAGGCAGTGCTTTAGTGTATTATAAACCCATCGCAGAGATGGCAACCTAAGGAAAAAAAAAAGGAAAATAAGGACCCAATTACTGGAGGAAGCCTCACACTCAACAAGGCTCTGCAAGTGGGATCTGAGGAGTTGAAAAGAAAACAAAACCCCAAACTAACTTTCCATGGCTTTTTTCTTAGCCAGTTTTAAAGTAAACTAATTCCTCYTTCTTGTTTAAAATTCCATTCCTTAGATGCCAACTGCCAACTGCCCAGCCACATCTCGACCAGGAATGCTGCTCCCTGGYCGATGTAAAGCTCTACTGTTTCACAAGAAAAATGAAAGGGTTTTCAACAGAGAAGGCAAATGAAATTTAAAATTGCACATTTGTAGTGAGGATGGCCTCGGTTAAAAAAAAAAAAGTCTGCGAGAACCACCCTGAGCCCCTAGAAAACCAAATCTGAGAAAAACCCATGTGGTGTGGTCTAAGAGTAATAACAAGAAAAGGACATTTCTGCAGAAGGGTTTAAAAATTCACGCTTCACGAGCTGTCAGCTGGTTGGGACGACACGCAAAGCTGTGTCCAACTGCTCATGTTTGTTTAAGACCACATGACCTGGCATAAGTTTTAATTAACCTTCATGAGGTGGGTAAATTCRTAACAGTGAAATGGCAGCTGGCAAACAAACTTATCCCAATGCACACACACATGTGCACCCATGCACACACACATTTTTACGTAAATTTTACACATCAGAAAAAGAAAAAAGAAATTAAAAAAAATGGAACTCCTTACTGTGGTACTAACCATCCTAGCGGATGGGGGATTTGTCCTACAGTGCCTGGTGATAATGGATAATAAGGAGATATATCTGGAGGATGTGGAGGCCTTGGAATTCCTATAGAAGAGGAACATAAAGCAGCATCAGTATTGAGACGTGGAAATAAAATATAAAGAAAAAACATGTATGTTTCTAAATTTCCATCAATTTCCTTTTATTACAGTGCTTATGCCTTCACTTAGGCTTTCCAAAGGCTGTTTCACATTCTTATTTTTTAAACAAGAAAAATTTATGCTATTTGCTCCCTCAGTCATCTCTCCAACCAGAGATAATTACTTTTTGTTATTTAGAATTTAGCAGTCTCAGATATGATTTTGGTGTGATACTGTACTTAATACTGTCTTAAAWGCTCAACAGAAAGATGGACCCTGTAACAACTTCATGGTTATTTTAGTCTTAAAGTCAGCCAAAAGACCACAGGCCCTACCCATGGTGTTGACTGGGTTCTCAATAACATGGCATTCTTCCAAAGTAATCTCCAGAACAAGTTTAAAAGTCATTAAAATTGCAAATGATGTTTGCTTTTGAGCAAACCTAGGAAACCTTTCCTGAAACCAGGAGTGGAGGTGAGAGCCTCTGGAAATGCTTGATAAAAACCAGGGGCAGACGTTGCAGGTGTGCAGGGGAGGACAGAGAGCCCACCCATCCTCTCTGAATCCGGTGCAGGTCCTACTCCGAAAGCAGGAACCAGCTCCAGACACAAGCCTTAAATATTAACGCTCCTTACCTTAAGAACAAGTAGGAATTACTCAGAGGAGTAAGGGTGACAAGACTGGGTCTTTCAATTAAAAAGCCAGGGCACAATTACACAGCAGTAGCAAAATTAAAACAGAGAGCATTAAAAAGAAGGGGTACTGTATTCAGGGCTAAAAACTATTTTTTAAARTCACTTGGGAAGCTTTTAATCTCTAAATTAAATCTCCTTGTGTGACATTTTCACGCAGACATTGCTTTTTCTCCATTACAAAACCCAAACAGATTAACTGGGCTTTAACCATCCAGCGAGCTATTTGCACACTTGAAAGAATGTTCACAGAAGAAAAGTAAACAGTCTACAGACGTTAATCATATGTTTTACGATAACCATTTAAAAGCTATTCCCTGTACTACCATTATTTAAATGAGAGGTTGACTGTGCCATTCACTCGCAATACCCAGGGATGGCGAGATGGATTCCTTTCAAGCCACGTGAAGTCAGCATTAAGCACAATTAAAAGGGGGCCCCAGTTAAAGCACAGGGAGTGAAAACCAGCGAATGCACAGCCTCATTCAAGGGCTGGAATTTAGATAAATTATCTGTGTAAGTTAGGGCTGACACAGAGTGATTCCTTTGACATGAATTCTGTTTCTGATGAACTTCCCAACTAACTAGATGGGATTTGGATTAACAAAACCAAAACTACTGTCACTAGGAACTCAATGCAGTCTGGAGAAAGAAGATTGACACTGTTTGACTTCTTTGGGACCTCAGGTTAAAAAAGGACCCTTAAAAAGTTAGAATAACATGTAAATTCTACTCTGTAACACCAATAAATCTAGTCAGGGTTTTACATGGTGCTCTATATTCAAGCAGCCTGCCCTTCAGGCTGAACTTAAGAGTTGGGYAGACTTACATTGGGGAAAAGAGTTGCAAGTGTAAAGCTGGAGCGAAGTAGTTACAGTGGATGAAAATTCAACATTACAGAAGAAAAATGGCTGAACTCCTGACACAGAAACAATGGGATTTGGGGAATTAAAAGAGATTCATTTTGAAACCGGTCATGACCCACCACCTTTAAAATTCCAGCTGCAATTCTGTAAGTGCAGATCACAGAACGTACATGTTTAATTCTCTGGGTCGTGCATGCAAACCAAGCACTTGGTAGATCGAACTGCTAGGTGGGGTATCATGCTTGCAAAGAAACACACCTGCAAACGACCCCACACATGCAACTCTGGTGTCACCCTGCAGAAGCTTTATGAGAATTCACCCAGTAGGTTTCCTTCTGAAGCCTAATTGGCTCAAAAGGAAACTCTTTTGTSTGGGTTTGACATTTTACATGCCCCCGTTGGTGCTCCAGCATGGGAAATCCGTTCTCCCGCACTCCTCTCCCCTAATGTGCAAAACSGAAAGATGCACCCACTCCCGCTCAAAAAAAAACCCAAACCCAAAATATTTCCCACCTACCTGTTTTGGGATCTACGTCAGCTGGTAAGTGTGGAGGAGGGTTTCCTGGTGTGAAGTGCTCATTGCTGTATGTGATAAGCGGCGTAAGAGGGTGTACATGGTGTGGGTGCTGCACAACTGGCACTTTGTTAGACTGTCAAGAGAAAGAGGTTGACGGCGTTAGAGCAGTGCTGGGCATCCCCCCCACTGCAGCACGAGGTACAACACACACAAATCTCAGTAGCCAGGATTTCAMCACGATCCTCAGACTTTTCCAGATTCCTCCTTGGCGTCAGCCTTGCAGTTTTCCCACCCTCTTGCTTAAAACCTCCTCACACACTTTCTCTGGTGTTGAGGTTCTTTAATCTTTTTGACCTGTCATGCTCCTGTATGGAGCAACAGCAATTCTTTAAAATTTTTCCTTTTTATTTTATAATCTTGTGCTTCACCTCCAAGATGCAGGCAGACTCCTCAGTGAGGGGCTGAGAGAGTCCCCCATTTAATTAGCAGGAGACCCAAATGCTCACTGACCTGTAGGTCTTTTCCTCTCCCCTTCCTGTCCTCACTCTCAGTTCCGCATTTTACTGCTCATTGCAAATACTCCAGATAAAAAGCCTTTGTAGTGCTGGAGTATTCCCTTCATCAGCAAGCATTAAGCTGACAAGCGATCACCTGCATATTTTATATATATATTTTAGAAGAGCTGATTAATTATCAATTCATCAGAGAGCGCTAATAAATGGAAACTGGATACTGATTAATTAGGCTACTAAAATATTCAGCTATATAAATAATGGCAAAACCCCCTAGATAAAGCCATTGAAATTAACACTCTTGTAGGGGGAATAATCACGCAGATATCAGGAGGGTTTCCCCATCACATTCCTAGCTCTGGGGGAGAAAAATAAAAATCTTTTTCTTAACAACAATAAAATAAAAAAAAAAACTTAAAAAAAGGAGTGAATGAATGAAAGAGAAAGGCAGGCTGAACTGTAACTTACCCTTACAAGATCACAAAGAAAAAATTAAGCTGAAACAAGCAAACCACTGGACCATTTACTGCGAGTAATCCAATTGCAAAAAACCCTATTCCCCATAGAGGATTTTCACTAAAATCCTACAACAGGGACATTTAACCAGATTAGGTACCAGCAAAGATAAAGAGGCTGGTATTAGATGATGAATGGATTAGAGTCAGGTTTCATTTTAGAATGTGTCTTCATTTCCTTTTATTACTTTAAGTAAGGAACAACTTGCATTAACATCAAGTAAAAGGAATCACATTAAAATAAAGTAGTGATACCACAGTGGCTGCGATAGCGCCGCTGCTGTCCAGGGTCTGCCAGCACTCTCCTGCTCACCCTCCTGCTTCAGGACAGCTCCAAGCCCACTGCTCGCTYCCCAGCACCCCAAAACACACACATCCCCACCGTGCCACCCTACACAAGCTATTGCTATTATCTGATCCTGCTTCCAATGCTCCGAGCTTCCCTTAAAAGCATTTCAAAAATAATTCAGTTATTCTTCAGGAATGAGTTTCTAGACTGTGGAGAAGGAAGAGGGAAGACAAACTGAGAGCAAGGAGGAAAAGAAACATCTGTCTTCCCTGAATAAACAAGAAGTCCCTCCACCATGCTTTGGCCAAGTGAAGCCCCTTTCGCTCCCCCAGCCCCAGCCCCTTCTGTACATAGGTATTTGGCCTCACTGCTTTGATAACCTGCAGAAAAAAGTGTGCATCCAAAAGAAGCAAGCCAAGAGCAGTGCTTGTGCTTCCCACAACTTTTCCTCTGTTCTTCACCATGTTCATCCCTTTTTGCAGCCCTTACATGGGACGATTCCTTTCTAACACCACGGATTTGGCACAGGGGATTCCCATATCAAGTGGCCACCATGCAGGACAGAGCATGGTCATGACAGCCAATGCTATGAATTACAGCACGTTGTGTTGGCTGGGTTGTGGGTCAGATCTTCTGCCAGCTGAACAGCCAAGGACAACTTTTGGCCACACAGATCCCTAATGGTTTCACATCAGAGGAGCTATAAGGATTTAGSTCTCAAAGTTCAAAAAGCCGAAGGAGATGCTCTAGTCCAAAATCTGTTCTCTTTCAAGTGAACCAACCTAAGCAGTCCAAAAGTAACTGAAAGCTTTGGCAAGGGCTTCACATAACAAATCATATTACACACCATAGAAAGTAGCAGGCACCTACTCAACAACACATGACACTATAGCCCAAACGACCAGTTGATGAGGTTCACAAAAATTATCATTTCCAATAAGAAGTATTTTTTCTGGCCAAGAATTGTGTGACCTCCTGCTGTTAGGTGACCCACAGCATGGCCCCTTTTATTGAAGAAGTTAATAYATGCTGTAGCTTTGTGCTCTCCCATCTCTATCTTCACATCATTGTAAACCTCACCCAAACCCTGACAGATATTAAGGGCTGTCTTCCACAGAGAGCTTATTTTCATAGAAACTGGAGCTGGTTAGTTAGAAAAATAAGTGATAGAATAACATCAGAGGGTCAGACTCAGCCTGGCGAAAAAAAAAAAACAACACATGAGAGGAATGCTGGACTGACATGGCTCTATCACCAAAGTCACATATACCATAGGGGGTTACATGTAAACTGTGGGAAACTATCAATCATTGCTTTGATACACCAAGACCGCCTGCAATATCTCCACAAAACAGAACAAGTGCTAAATTACGATGTTTCACTTAACATGTTTCAGAGAAAAATAAAAACAAAAAGGAAAAATAAATAAAAATCAACAACTAAGAGCTCGAACCTTAGATCTGGAAACTTTTCCTCCAGGTAAGTAATTTTTATTTGGGTGACTACTATGCACTCAAACAGACAACTCCTATAAAGGTGTAAGGGTAGGATACTTTTTTGTCACTCTAATGATGCTGGGGCAGAGGTGGGGGGGACAATGTACCAGGGGAAAGGGAGAAATTGTCATATACATGCTCAAAAATATGCTCACTGGGACAGAGGAGTGTGATCCCCTTCCCTGCAAATCACGCTGCATCTGTATCACTACCCAGGGACAGGTTTCCATTCTGTTTTGCACTGTTTATCACACACTGGGAAAAGGGACCGTAACTCCCCAAAGAACAGCACACACAATTTGCAAACCAAGCTAATCACACATAATATGCTAAACAAGCTGCTCTTTGAAAGTACCATTCCTGAAGTCAACTAAGCTTCCTTGGAAAAGAGAAAAATAAAGGACTAGCTGGGAAAGAGCAGGATTAATCCTACAGATGCATCTTCCTTTGAAGTCAATGGGAGCTCTGTCTGAGTAACAAGTGTGGTCCTAACCCCATCCACTGGCAATGAAAGGTAAACCACAGAAGCCATCAATAGGAGACACCTATTAGGTGACTTTAGACATCCCCCTGCAAAAGGCAATATTCTCCCATATACATTCGTGAGTTCTTTATCAAGGGCAGTGTTAACCTAAAAGCCATTGTGAGATGCAGAGATTTCTCTGGCAAGTTGAAGAGCTCCATTTATGGCTTTGTCAGGCATGGGAAGGGGAGCTGCACTGGTACACACAGATTAGCATCAGGGCATGTGGTAACAGCACAGGAACAAGTGGAGATTTCTGAAGAGAAATCCCAGCATCTACAAAGTACCAAATCATCTGCTGTTAGATCACCCCTCTCCACTGAAAGCTGAGGTCTCATATGCTGGGTTAGAGGGCATGGTAAAGAATTGCAAAAAAACAAGAGAAGTTTGCTTTTCTTGATAACTGCTGCCTGAAGCAAACCAGAGGAAACTGTCCCCATAGGGGCTCTACTACTAAATCTCTCTATATGAATTTGAAATGSTTCTGGGAGTGCTTAAACACAGATGAGTTTAAACAATAATAGAGCTCTAGAACGAAAAAAATTCCCACACCAAAACCACAACAAATTTTGGACTGATAAATGTTTGAGAGGAATACTGAGATCCATTTAGACTGAGTTCTGATAGGTGCCTTTAGGGAACAAAAAAACTATCTGAACTTCAGATTTAAACTGCAGGGGATTGTGTGTATAAATTGCTGTGTATTAGTCTTTGTTGCATGGTAAGGACATTTCATTAACAGGATGAAAGATGCTTCTATGCATATACAGCCCAATTTAATACACCCCACTGATGAATACTCCCCATTTATTGAAGAAGTTAATACACGCTGTATAAATCAATAGTTCCTAAGTCTCTGAAAGCAACATAAGACTTGCACAAGATGAAACATTGTATTGTTGAGCACACAAAGAGAAAGCAACCTTTAAACAAGGAAGAGTTTACTACTGCAATTTCTGTTTGCGAATTCATAGCTTGTTTGGCTTTGGTAATAAAAACACGGTCTCAACACCAAGTCAGAGAAAACACGCCAGAGACACCAGAGGATTTGTCCTCACCAGGATAACGTGGGGTTAGTAAAAGCAGGTCTGCAAAAAAAGCCACCCAGGCAGAAACAAGCCATCATGCCATGGCAGCATTGCAGCGGCCAAAGCCTTCGGCCTCTGACTCACATCCCAAGGGCAGGGCAGGGAGGTGCTCCTGCCCCAGCACAGCCTGAAACTCTGGTGGCCACCAGCACGGTCCCCGTGGCTGCAGCCAGGGAGGAATCCCCTTCCCCGACCTGGGCAACCTTTTGAATGTACTTAAAGCTCTGCAGSCCACCAGGCACCCCTCAACCACCCGCAGCACGGGAGGGACTGAGCAGGTTCTTGCATCCCAGGCCCCCAGAGCCCCGTCCCTTCCTCCACTACCACAGAAATGAGAGCTCGCCATCCACCTTAAAACCTATTAATCAAGAGACACTGAAAACAAATGGAGCTAGAGCTCCGCCTGTCTTTTTGCCATGTCCTCCTCTTCCCCGCTTCCCCATTGCTTTCCTTTTCTGCTGAAGAAAGATGGGCCCTGAAAGTGCTTTTATGAGCCTAATACAATAAAACAAAAGCAGCACAGAAGAGGGTTTGTCAGTCTTTTCCCCTCCTCCAGGGTGGATGCAGGTCGACAGTGGTCTTGAATTAGCAGGCCCTCCTGGAGTTGCTCCCTGGGCTTAGCAGAGTACCCTTCAATACCAACTACAAAATAGGTTTACAAATTGTTTCTCTGTATTTTCCAGACGATGCTATTGCAGTAAAGCTGACTGTGGCCAGTGAAATGCTAACAGATACTCCTGAACTGCTCTGCAGCTCCAAAGATGCTCATAAAATGAGTTTCTTTTTTACCAAAGGTTGATTTCTCCCTGATTCTGCCTAAGAATGACACCCTTACTCCACACTCACCCCCTCACCACCCTGATGCCCTTCATAAATCAGAAAACTAAGTTGCAAGTAAAGGCAAATCCCAAAATATTGCTGTAAATACTGTAATATTTTTCTGCTTGCATGGAGTCACCTACACCCAAAGCAGAGCATCAACAAGCAGAGCACCAAAAAGCACCACATGGGATCACCCACATCAGTAGCCACTCCGGGTGGCACTCCAAACTACACCAAGGAAACTGCAAACCATTTAGGTTAACTGAGAACCTGAAGCCAACCAAAACCACCAGCTACGTGTAACTTGGTACTCATCCCCTTCCCAAGCACAAGAATTCAATGCCAGTGATGAAACACTTCCTGAAAAAAATCGAAGATTTAATTTTACCCAGCCCTGTTTAGCTAGCGAAGTCACAGTTTATTTTTTTAAGGATGCTTTCACACCTGACCAAGCATTCCCTAGAACTACTTCCCCTTGCTCCATTATGGTTGATACAGTGGCCTGAGCCTTTTCCCAGTTTAATGTAGCTGATTCCTGCCCAAGGTCCTGCCCTAAGCTAACTGCCCATTGTAGCAGGAGACAAGGCCTCCATTGATAATCACAACTCGCCCTGCTAAAAAAAGGCTCATTTTCTTCTTTCACACAAACGATGACAGGAGCACTGACAACCATGTGCTGGGACAATACCCTCCCTAGACAGAGCTTTAAAAAAAACCCAAAAAACCCCGCAACAACCCCTATACTGCCCTATCCGTAATAAATTAAAAAAAAAAAAAAAAAATGGGGACACAAACACAATTTTGCAACCTTCTGTTTCTTCACCCACCCTCCTTGAACACTTCCCAGGCCAGTGAGTGCCTACCTGCTCCTGCAAGAACTGCACGCTTTCCAATAAAACCCCATGGTCTGTTAGCAATCTCTCACACAAAACAACCAAGTCAGCTTCCTGGCTTTAAGTGTCCAGCAATTCATTCACAAAAGGAATCGTTTTAGTTTTTCCCCCCCCTTTAACTCTGATGAAGTGTCCCCTGCATACTGGAGAACTAAAGCCACCGTGCTTGACATTTTTCCACATCCTTCCTGTCAGGGAGCGAGGGTACTGAGGGGAGGGGGTGGGGAAGTGGGGATTTAAGATGTTCAGGAAATTTCCACTTAATTTCGCCAAAAGGCAATTATGTGAAATGATCTGGTGACAATTAGCATACGCCAAATCCTCTCGTGTACAAGGGAAAGGACTGGGGTTTAGCTATCTAATTACCGCCTGTTAGTTCCGATGCAGGAGGAGAAAACACACTAGTAGTAAAATACTATTAAGTCTGCTCACACTTTGCTCTCAAAGCTGTTGTGGGCTTTAATTTTATTGCTATGGTATTTGGAGTGGGCTTTTCCAGTTTTTTTAAATTAAAAAAAAAAGAAACGTGGGGTTTTAAGCATAAGTTAAGTGCTGCACTCTTGGACAATGTGGTGTTACTCTAATGTCAGGTCAGAGCCAAACAAGCACCTGCTACACAACTGCATATTTTGAGATCCTTCAGCAACACCTGGAATTACATTTATGACAGATTTTACCTCACTTATTCTCTTAAGGCTTTGCTAGTAAAGAGAAAGCACTCTGCTCATCTGCTCTGCCTGACCTTGGCATATGAATTCGGACACCAGTTACATCATCTATAGCCCAGAACTGTGGCCTGCATGTATCCAGCCAAGCCTTACGCTGAGTCTCAAAATTAGAGACAATTTGATCAACAGGTGGATTCTCCCATACCAAGAGGACAGGGTAGTACTCCGTCCCTCCAAGTTTCAGGTATTGAGGTGCCCAGTTTTATTTCTTCCATTACAAAAGGAGAGGCAGTTTCTTCCCCAATGTGACAAATACTCGGTGCTTCCTTTGCATACCTTAGTTAATTTTAATTACTAGACAGATATTATCTCTGCACAGCAGGCAAGCCTTCGTTCATATCTAACAAGGCAAAAAAGGGGAAATACTTGGTATCTATTAGACTTGGTATCTACATTAGACTAAAACTGAAAAACGCCTTTTTGTTAAGCAGTACCAGTCCAAGGTGTGCTGGATGCACAATCACCAAGCAAAGAAATGGGTGAAACTCTGGGAAACGGTCCTGAACACAAAGGGGGTAGGAAGGGGAAAGTCACAGAGCAGTAAGGCAAGCACAAAAATTAAGAGAAGACGAGAAGCAGAGAGAAAAGCGAATATAAACAGAAGGGTCCTTAAAATTGCCCAGATAGACCTTAATTGTTACATGCTTTTGTGTGAATACCTAGTCATGCAATTTGACTTACTGCCCAACATTCTCTGAAATGCTACATTATAAACAGCTTTAATTCTTGCTTATAAACCACTTATTTCAGCACTAGACAGACATATACTGTAGGAGAAATAGCTCCTGATTTTTATTAGGACATCTGTGATTTCTGTCTACAGCAAGAACTTGAATGTGAGGCTATTAAAAAACTGCAAGAAATGAAAGAAAATTAGCATGTATGCCTATACCCTCTTGTACTTGGCAATTTCAGTAATAACAGCATTATTAAAAAACTAACATGCACATACATGCCTTAAGATATGATGCCAAGTTTTAAGTACAGCTTTTTAGAATGCAGTACTCACAAATTATAGCGGACTGTGCTCAACACCGATATGCAATATATGTAGCAAATGTATATTAAACCACTTAACAAATAACAAAGCTCTAAAAACTGTTTTCATTTTTTAATGTGCTAAAAACATTCCACGCTGCACAAAACAATTGAGCGATGAAATTAAGTCCAGATTAATTATTTCTTTAATAAATCCAAGAAAGTTCCCCTAAAAATGTCATGTTAAATGCACATCAGAACTGAAACACCTTGCAAGTATTTCAGAAGAAAAGTAACAGGCACATTTACACAGTGCTGTCAGGCCTTTCGCCCCAAGTCCCTATAAAAAAAATTCCTCTAAAGGTAAAACGCTTGTGAGATCTCATCACCAGCCTTGTAAAACCTGCATATGCAACAACATCCAGTGAAAGAAGAAACATCTAAATAACTGCCCTTTTGGATTAATTCATTTTAGATGAATTCTACAGAATTTTATCCCTTGCTTTACACAAGAAAAGGCAAATAAATCAACCAAGCTACTCAGGCGAAGGTACCACAGAGTATTGAAGTGATAGAAATCCTCCTCCTGGATTGAGTGACTCTGTAAGCAAGTCTGGCAGAGTTAGAAAAGAAAACAGCAGAAAACTCAAGACTTCCACAAAAACACCAGTGAAAATGTGATGTGTTGTAGAATTCTTCAATACACTTCTATTTTCTGTGTACAACTACGGGTAATACACAAAACTGGCTGAGGGGTAGCTTCACTTTCTGTAATATACAATAATAGCAGAAAGAAAGTCTCAYGGACTTCTGATAGCAAACACAGAACCACTGTATTAAAACATGTGTTATTTCATATTTATCAACATTCAGTCTTATTTTTCATATTCCTTTATCACTGGGTGAAATAATTCTTACGCAGTGTCCCTAAAATTTTCATCTTTCACATTACAGCTGAGCTTTCCGAAGAATTCAGAAAATTTAACGGAGTGTCGACCAAATACAGGATCAAAAGCACCCAATACATAGTACTATGGACTATTTTTAATAACTAAAAAAAAAAAAAAAAAAAAAATCTCGTTTCGTGTATGACAAGAGTTAAACCATGCCATCTCCAAACCCCCTTAACTGTAACATATGTACCCTGCTACAAACCAACTTTTCTTCCTTTAAGAAAAAAAACCAAAAACCAAAMATTTTTACCTTCATGGTTTCAGAGTTTAGGAAATATCGTACTGAACTGGAGAAAGCTTTGAAGTGGCCCCCTCCGCCCCAAAGGAAAAAAAGAGAAGAAAAGCTAGTGATGTCATGGTCACTGTGTGACTGCCTGACTGCGGATGTAACACAGCCCTACACGCGCACACACTTCTGCCTCGCTGGTAACCATTGTTCAGCAGCCAGAAACCAGCCACGAAACCTGCTGCACACCGGGCTCTGAAACACCGCCCCGCCAACACACCCCGATCCCACCTTGGATGCACGAGGAAAAATCCCTTTCCCCCTCCCGCCCCCGCCAAGCAAACCCCAAACCCAGGCGGAGGGAAGGGCGCAGAGGAGGAGTGCAACAACTGTCCCGCTGCCCCATTGTGTCGCGACAGAGCGGCTCTGCCGCTCGCTCCTCGCCACTGCTGGCAAATTAAGTGGCATCGAAAAGTCGCGCTTCCCCCTACTAAAAAAGACGATTACCATAAAATAAATAAATAAAAACAACGTCGCTAACAAAGGTCACAGCTGGAGATGCTTGCTTGATTTCTCACGCTCCCCCCCTCCCCGTTTTTTTTTTTTTTTTTTTGATTCCACACAGGAAGAAAGGAAAGGAGAGGGAGAGAGGAGGAGAGGGAGAGAAGTCACATCAGAAGTTCAATGGTCAAGACGGAAAGCGCGCACACAGAAAGTGCTACTCACCCAGCAATTCAAATTGAGATGCCAGCAGCCGAACTGCTGGAAGAGAGAGAAGCCAGAGGCAAGCGCTCCTCCTTTACCACTCAAATCTTCCATTCCCACTAAAATTGCATCCCTCGGGTACATAACAGCTTTGTCTTTCCTTCTGTTAACCTCAAAAACTTTTTTTCTTTACTGTCTAGATGCCAATTGTGCTGGCTTTGTATTATTTTCCTTGCAGCTTTTCTCTCTTTTTCTTTCCCTGCTCCCCCCCTTCACTTAAAGTACTGGAAAAGCTGTCTTAAAAGATCAAGATGTCTCCAGTTTTTTGGCCTGGTGTTTTCTGAATGCTCAAAATCCACTGTCATGTTGGCTGTGAGAAGTGTCTTATTTCTAAATTGTCGGCTGCAGTTATCAAAATTTAGAGAAGCCTCCTGTCTTTTCCAATATAGCACTTTACCATCATCCTTCCAGGGAGTGGGGAAAAGACTTTCCCCCCC